>JAEIFU010003899.1:0-22569 GCA_018904235.1 Lordiphosa stackelbergi | reverse complement strand
ACCCTGCAGTACTGGGCGCTGGTTCGTAGCTGGTGAAATAAGCGCTTACCAGCAGACCACCCCTACTTACCCATCGGCCCCAAGCAATGCGATCTTTCATTTCCGTTTTTGTATGAAATGTCCGCAAATAGGGTCAATCGCCACCGTGTCGTATACCCAGGAACTAGTGAAATAGTGCCCCATATTAAGGGAAGTAATGTAAGTACTTACATGGGACCCCATGGAATGGTCGGTAATGTAAGTACTTACATGGGACCCCATGGAATGGTCGGTAATGTAAGTACTTACATGGGACCCCATGGAATGGTCGGTAATGTAAGTACTTACATGGGACCCCATGAAATGGTCGGTAATGTAAGTACCCATTATTAATTCAAAAATAATAACAATTGTTGAAATGCATTATTAATAAACTTATTTTTTATTTTTAAATAAATACATTTTCTTCATTTTTTGTGAACGCAGGAGTTTTTAAAGTGCCTCTTTTTTTGGAGCTGCAAGGCCTTTCGCAGCTGGTCCTCAGCTGACCCAATACCTCCAACTGCATTTATAGAATCTGGGAGTAAGAAAAATTTAATGATTATTAATCAAATTTAACAGGCCTGAGTATAAATACCTACCAATCAAAACACCATAGAAATGTATTTCCTTTTTTAAGGCCGCTTTCCCCTGAACACCATCTATATTATAAGCCAAAACCACCTCATTAGCCATAACATTTTTCCTTAGCCATTGACAATTAGGTTTTTATTGCATCAATCTGTAAACGAAATAAATAAGAATTAGAATAAAAAGTAGAATAAAAATTTTATAGGAATTTGACTGGGAAATGTTCAACAAATAGCTGCAACATGCGCTGACAGGTTTCCAAATTTAATAATGTAAAAAAATTAAGTAAGAGGAAAAAAAAAAAAAAATAAAAAAAAAAAAAAAACATCACGAGTCGGCCTATGTCTTAAAAACCAATTTTTAAAATCTTCACTCAATCTATTTTGCTTTTCCGTTTCTAAATTATTTTCACTGTCAATATTACAATATTATTAATAATAACTATTTCCTTTACATCTTCTAATTCACTGTCAATGCGTTCACAAAATAAATTTTCACTTTCAATTACCATTTCGTTTGCCACTACACGAATTAATTTGTATGTATACTTTTTTATGTTTTTTTTTTTGAGCCTTCTAATACACCAGTTTCTATACATTTTATATTTATAAGATCACTAAAGTGCTTGTCTTACCTTGTAAATAATTTTATTTTTTTATTTTAATCACTTCTTTGATTTTTTGTTTAACAACTTTATTTTACAATTCACGGGAAAAGCAAAGAATGTTTCAGCAATGCAGAGAACGCGTGCAAACTAAAGACAAAATAACGATGCTTGCACTTCAATTGATTTTCTTTTTAACGAACTATGCGTGAAGAAAGAAAGGGCAAAATTTCGCTTTTTTCGTACTACACTGGTTCGGCGCTCGTTTTACGGGTTCACTCAGGGAATTACCCATGTACGCTGGTACGCGGTGGGTTACAGAATATACAGGGCATAAATATTTGTTTTCTTGGGTGGTTCGGTGTTCGTTTACCATAGGGTCACTCAGTAAGTACCCATGTAGAGAGTAGCAGGGTAGGTAGTTCCAGCATGTCCTCACTATCAGAACTGCAGGGTACTATAGGGTCGGAAATGATTCCTTCTCCCTGTACATACTTTTGCACAAACTTAATATACTCTATGTACCTTCAGTGCAGAGTATAAAAATATTGAGGTCAAAACAAGATATTGAGCAAGCAAACATTCTAACATCCCATAAATCCTTAAGTTGAAGGGAAAAAAGCTAAATGCTCTTCTTCAAATTAATTGATAAAAATACAAAAATCAAATTAGCCAGTGAAAGGCCCTACAGTAAAAGTTCCTTAAAAGCCAAAGAATGTCGCAAATGAACAAAATTTTATTTTTATTATTAGTTTTACTGGTTAAATAAATGTTCGGGCTATTTCATCCCTTATTGCAGCACCGTATGGATTATCCTCTTCAAAACTAGCTGTATCAATTACTAGATCATTATTCTGGTCATAACCATCAGCAATTTCATCTGGCTTTGGTGTGTTCCCTCTGCGACAATTATTATACAGTGCACAACAAACATTGATTAGAGTGCAAGCAAATCGTGGCTCGTAAAATAGAGTAGCTTGCATGGATCGAAATCTGATTTTTTTAAAGTCAATAGTTGGCTCAACAATGTTGCGTGCGCTGCATGCTGTGGGTTGAATGCATGCTGCATGGATTAACTTCAGGACTTCTGTAAGGAGTCAACACAAAGTTCCAGAAGTGTAGGCGGAGTCAGCTAAGATAAAACGAAGGAAACCGGCTAACAAATACTGTGCAAGTTTTAATACACTTAAATAGCTTGTCTCAACGGTTAGCGACTTCGACCAAACTTGGCAGATCAGCTTAAAAACATTACATATTACCCATGGCCGTGTTTGAAGCGATAATATTGTCGAAACAGTTTTCTTACTAAAAACCATTTTCCGAACGAACATTTGTATGGCAGCTACAAGGATAGTCATCCGATCCCGGTCGGTTTCCGACATATGAGCAGCGTGCAGTAAAAAGAAGACTCTGTGCAAAGTTTCAGCTCGATAGCTACAAAACTGAGGGACTAGATCCGATAGAAACAGACAGACGGACAGACGGACGGACGGACAGACGGACGGACAAAAAGCTTCATTCGACTCAGCTCGTCATGCTGATCAGAATATATATACTTTATGTGGTGGGAGATGGGGTATTCCTTCTATCGTTGCAAACTACTGGGCAAAATTATAATACACTTTTCAAGTGTATATAAATTTCCATTTCTAGAATTGGAGAAGTAATTTCTGGCGTCACTATTACTCCTTTAAACGAGTTGTGGCAAGAACTAGGGTAGTGGCATCAACAACTAAAATCTCCATGTTGTAGTTGCAAACCTAAAAAAAAAACAGAGCTAACTTCGGCTGTACCGAAGTTTATATACCCCTTGGAGCATGATATATGCTGCAGTTTTTATGTGTATTACGATATATTCATCAAAAAGTTTTCTCACTAGAACTACATTTTGGACCGATCGTTCCTATGGCAGCTATATGCATATAGTCATCCGATTTAAATCAAGCTTGACAAAATTGTGTGGTAGTATATAATATAGATCTGTACAAAGTGGGAGCAGTAGCATTGAAAACAAAAGTTTTCTTACTAAGACTTTTTTTTCAGACCTATCTTTTGTATGGCAGCTATACTATATAGTTGCCCGATTTACGCAAAACTTGCTGAAATTATGTGAGAAAGCATAGAAAACATAAATACGGGGGTTAGGAGCGATAGCATTGAAAACAAAAAAGTTTTTCTTACTAAAACTACTTTTTCAACCGATCGTTCCTATGGCAGCTATATGCTATAGTCATCGATCCGGCCGGTTCCGACAAATGTGCAGCGTATTTATGCCAAGACTTCGTGCAAGTTTGGTTGAGATAGCTTTAAAACTGACGGAGGAGATAGCATAAACAGACGGACGGACAGACGGACAGACGGACATGGCTATATCGCTCAGCTCGTCATGCTGATCAAGAATATATATACTTTTATGTGGTCGGAGATGTTTCCTTCTGTGCGTTACAAACATCCGGACAATTTTAATATACCCTCTCCAAGGGTATAAAAAGAAAGGCAAAGCTAACTTCGGCTGTACCGAAGTTTTGATACACTTGAAATAGCTTGTCACAACGGTTAGCGACTTCGACCAAACTTCGCAAATCAGCAAATATTACCCATGACCGTGTTTGAGAGCGATAATATTAAGAACAAAACCAGTTTTTTCACTAAAACCCATTTTTCGAACGAACATTTGTATGGCAGATACAAGAAGTAGTCATCCGATCCGGTCGGTTCTGACATATTAGCAGCGTGCAGTAAAAAGAAGACTCTTTGCAAAGTTTTAGCTCGTTAGCTCCAAAACTGAGGGACTAGTTCGCGTAGAAACAGACAGACGGACAGACGGACGGACGGACAGACGGACGGACAAAGCTTAATCGACTCAGCTTGTCATGCTGATCAAGAATATATATACTTTATGTGGTCGGAGATGATTCCTTCTATGCGTTGCAAACTTCTGGGCAAAATTATAATACACTTTTCAAGTGTATAACGAGCGTAAGTTAAAGTCGGCTCTAACCGACTTCGATATACCCGTTACTCAAGAAAAAACATGTTTAACAGTGTTCCCGCGTACCTTAGTGTGACCATCCAAAAAGTATGCAACATTTTTTTAGGGTGGTAGCGGGGAGGGCTTGGTTCACTTTTTTGCTTATAACTTGAGAACCGCTCATCCGATCTTTATTATTTCTTCGGCAAATCGATTAATTTTGCTAATTACTAACTATCTTTAGAAGGTACGAATCCTCTATCTTTAAAACTGTAGGAGATATAACTTTTTTTCCAAATTGCGGGGGCGGGAGGGGGCGTGGCCAAAATTTGAAACAAACTTGATCTGCGTGCAGATAAAAGAAGCATTTGTCCCATACATGTCAAACCTCTATCTCTTACCATCTCTGAGATCTAGGTGTTCATACAGACAGACGGACGGACGGACGGACGGACGGACAGACGGACAAGGCTAAATCGACTCGGCTGTTGATGCTGATCAAGAATATATATACTTTATATGGTCGGAAATGATTCCTTCTGCCTGTTACATACATTTGCACGACTTTAGTATACCCTTTTTTACTCTACGAGTAACGGGTATAATTATTCTTACCACCATTGCGTTTCGACTAAATATCCTATTCGGTTCATAAATAGTGATTCATCATGACTATTTTAATGTGAATGCCGTCTACACAACCAATTACTCCGGTATTATGAATTTTGAATAAAAATAGTTTCTGGATTCTGTTATTTGCTCTTGTGTCATTTAAACTCCGTTATTTCTGCACAAATGGTCTGTTCAGGATTGGCAAATCACTTCAAGTTATTTTGGAAAACGTGCTTCTACCAATGTCTACGTCATAATCTTTGGCGACTCCTAGTTATATGACCCAGTGGCCAAAAATCTGAGCACAGCCGCTAATTGAGTGACTTCGGGGTTAAAGGATGTTTTTACTCCGGTCCAGTCGGTCCAAAAAAATTGAAAATCAAAAATAAAAACCGCTTAAAAACTCTACAGTATTAAATAAATCTAAAAATGATGTGGCTTATGATATAAGGGGTTAAATAGATAAAAAAATGCAGCTCTTCCTTACTGATGTTCACGATCCATTATGCAAGTAGAAGCTTCGCAGTTACCGGTTTTCGAAGAGCATACATTTTATGCCTCGAACATGCTCGTAAGATGCCATTAAAAATAAAATCGACATTATAAACAGCTTTTTTTTAATCTGAATCAACTTCCTTGACTTTAACACGTGTTTTTTTTTTTTTTGTTTTACTGCACCAGCTGATTGAGGTGAAAAAGACGTCAAAGGAAACACTTGGGAAATGAAACATTCGAATTGCAAATCGAATGCAAATCGTTCGAATACCAGAACAGCTAAAATAAAATCGTTCGATTTTGTTTTCATTTGAAATCGAAGAAATATGTGAAAACCGGATCAGGCTTGTAAATCAATTAAAGACTAGAATGCAAATTAAATTTCACTAACAATTTATAAAGTGATCACTTTTCACTTTACGTATTTCTAGCAACTAAAAATGTGACTTTGCTTTAGTATTGCAAGAACATGAATTCACTTTCGAAAAGTTGTAGCGGAAATGGAACTGAGAACATGTGAGTACGTTTCGGTTTGTCTCTAACAATTACATTAAGACAAGGTCCACCCAAATTATGTTAACTTCAAAGTCCATCACTAACAGACTGTGGATATTTCTGTTGCGGCCACGGTCACACTATTCAGAGCAGGCTAAACAACAAATATAGTCAAAATTCGAAACAAAAAAGTTAATAATAGCATTCTTAATTCACTTTCAACAGCATGGAAAAGTTGAGCAAAAACAAGCGAGTGGCCCGAGAGGAGAAGCAGCGCGATCAGAAACTAGAGGAGCTGGTAAGTTCCGGCGTAACAATGGCAACCGCAAGTTGCTTTTAAGTAAATTATCCTTTAACTTCTGTCGCCGCCCCCGGCAGGTGCTGAAATCTCTCGATGACTGTCCCACCAGTGAGGAAAAAGTTAAGTTGCTGCTGCAGCGTTCCGTGGAAAGTGATAAGACGGTGACCCGGCTTACCACGGAAATGCGTGCCGTGCAGCGGAAACTAGAGGATCTGGTGAGTGGTTTCAAAGTTCTGAAACCGGTTTTAATCCCATATCTACCGCCCTCTAATCTTGTCCAATCTTCCAGCAAAGGGAGCTCAACAAGAGCGTGCTGATGCGGGACAAGCTGCAAGAGGTGTGCCGCGAACAGCAGCGCATTATCAAATCTGTGAAAAATGAAAGCATGCTACAAATTAAGGTCGAGGAGGAGCGACGCAAGGAGAGCCAGGCCAAATTTCAGGGCTCTCTCAACGAAGTGCAAAAGTCATTGGCCAAAAACAATGAGGAGAACATCAAATTGCGTGATTACAACATCGAAATGACCAAAAAGTAAGGCGTAGGCAATGGACACACCGGTGTGCGAGTTCAAAGATGCCTAAATATAGACACTGCATGCTGGCAGAGGCCAATACACACACACAGACACTGGCACACGCAGTATAACCATATGTTCTTCTCTCGTTTTTAGGTTAAAACTATTGGCCGAACAATATCAAACGCGCGAACAGCATTTGGAGAAGCTTAATGAACAGGTGCAACTGGAAGCGCAACTGCATCAGGCCAAGCTTAATAAGGCTCAGGTGGAGGCGGCCATGGAAAAGGAAATACTTAGCAAGTAAGTGAGGTCATAAGACTGAAGTCCGATTCGGGCTTTGAAGCATCAACGAGAGTTGGTTTTAAGGGTTGTAAGACCCGGAATTTGGAACTATTTTATACAAATCTGTTAAGTCAAGAGCATCGAAATGGGCTTAGAATACTCCTCCTTCCCTTTGCATTAAGTGCCATAAATAGTCGAGTGTTTGAAATTTCATTCTTGAACACGTGACTCCGCAGTCTGCAGTAGCAGAGCCAGAGCGCATTCTTTTCTTCAGCACCCTAATGCTCATCCAGGAAGTTCTTTTGGAATGGTTATATTCCTCAATGCGCAAAAAATTCGTAAAAGTTTCTATTTGTCGTGGGTTTAAAGTTTCTACATAAAATTTCAATTTCCCTTTTTCATTTTACTTTTTTATCAAAGTATCCTTTGAGATGCCAAACGTTGTTGTTGAATTTAAAAAGGGTTGCTGTGTCTGAGTTAAAAGAGCAGGATCAGCATGTTACATATCGGGAGATGAAGTGGTCCTTGGGCGTAAGCATTTTTCAACCGAACATTTCATGTTCCGCTAGCTTTGTTCGCGTGGAGTTCTTCATAATTTGATAATTGTCCAAGAAAAAAAAATAATTTAAGTAAATGTACATGTGGCGAACAACATCGATGCAAATGGCCATCAAAAAAATCTAAAAAAGTATAACATAAAAGGAGGTTTTAAAATTTGTTCATTAGAGTATTTATTTTGATTTTTGGATAATCCATTTTGTGCTCTTCGGTGCAAAAAAGAACTTTGATCGCGTTTTGTAATACGCCCATCAAAGTCGTCAACTAGTTTCACGACCCTGTACTTGCAACACACAACGACAACAATTTTGAATTAGTTTTTAATGGTTTAAGATAAGTTCTTCCACTGGGGTTGTTTTGAGCCGTCTTCATTTGCTGCGTTAAAACATATTTAAACTCAGCTGTCCTCCATCGCGTTTCGGCGAGCCTTTGCTGCCTTCTTCAGGGAGTCTGTTTTTATTTGTGAGAATTTACATACAAACATAATTCCACATATTCACTACATATACAAATAAATCTATTTTAAATGTAAATACCTAATAGCTTGTCGTCATATTTGTTTCTTGTATTGCACTTGATTATTGTTGTTTGTTGTCAGTATATCCATGTTTTTTATTTCTGTTCACTATTTGTTTGATTTAATTTATTTCTTGTTGGCGTCGCTTCTTCTCTGTCTCAGTGCCGCTGCATATATGAAGTTTGTTTGCTCCACGTCCTCTCTGTTATTTACGGTTTGCCCCGCTCTCTCCTGGATCCGCAATTGCTCAGCTGTTGTGTCTTTTGTTGTGGCCATATCTCTGTTAATGATTTTGCATTTGTTAGGTTTTGAATGTATGGCACGCTTATATATATCTTTGGTCCTTCTTGGTTCTCCTTGGTGTTTTTATTAGTCTGTTGTCTCCTTAATTAGTCTGTTTATGAGGTGTTCTGGTTAACTTTTTTTCAGCGTAATTTTATATAGTTGTCCGGTCTAAAATGTTCTTCGCTTATTGAGTACACTGTTCTGATAAGGTTCTTAGCGGTATTGATTTTCTGCTTGGGCGGGTGGTTCGAATTGTAGTTTATTAGCCTACCTGATGCCATTGGTTTAGTATACCAGTTTTTAATTTTCCCTTGCAATCTCAGTGTCTAGATAGGCTATTTTGTTCTTCTCCTCTATTTCTACTGTGAAAATACTTCTAAAATTTTCTCGGTATCCTTCGACTTAACAATGCACAATATGTCATCTACATACTTTGAAAGGTGTTTTATCTGTACATTCATTGTTCAGTTTCATGTTTTGTGTGTGGAAATGAGTTATGTGGAGACTACATAACAATTTACATATGTTGAAATTAATGTTGAACAAAATATGGTTGTAATGTTATGCAGGAAATTAAGGGCGAATGTAAAATTTTTGCTGTAATTATGAAATCATTTAAAAATCAAATAAACGTTATCTAAGACACATGCTCTTGGAAATGATAACGTTTACCAATTTTAAAGTTTAACTATACATTTAATTTTAATAAGTCAGCGTGACCAGCGCCGATTAGTGAGTGCAAGTAATTCATTAAAGACCGCTAATGAGTTAGTGACTGAACGTGGCCTAAAAAGTGTCTCGCTGTACCGTTGCACAGGCTTTAAAGAAATCTGAAAACATAATGCGACAAAAATTGAAGGTGACAGAAAGGTTTATAGACCGCCCGGATAAAATTCGCCAAATATAACATGCCATTTGTCTGGACAAAGATAAAAAAGATTTTATAGCGCAAAACGAATATTAATTTATCTTTCTAGATCATTTTATCGAATGAAGAAAGTTTTTATTTGGGCGTTCCTTATGGGTTTTCGGACCATTGCAGGGATTTGAGGGAGGAAGCCCTGTACTTTTCTAAGAGAAATTTTGGAGGAGGATCATTGATGGTTTGGGCTGCGTTCTGTGAATAGGGATGCTTGGTGCTGGCATTTCTAAGCACTCATATGAGCACCCATATGAACTCCAGAGAGTACGTGGTTGTAGGAGTTAAAAGTTCATTTTCCAACAGGACAACGCATCAATGCACGGCTTGATGGCAATAATGTTCGGGTTTTTGAGTGGCTCGCGTGCTGGTCAGTATCCATCGCACAAATCGGAAATGAAATTTAACGTTTAATTTTTGCATTTGCATCTCATTTTCTATACCTTAAAATTTCGAATTTTCGTTTTTAATACGATAACTAGGAAGAATTACGATTTTCTTTGTTCACTGAGAAACAGAACATTTAAAAAACGAGAAAGGCAAAGCTAACTTCGTCAGTACCGAAGTTTTCATACACTTGAAATAGCTTGTCTCAACGGTTAGCGACTTCGACCAAACTTCGCAGATCAGCTTAAAAAACATTACATATTACCCATGACCGTGTTTGAGAGCAGTAATATTGAGAACAAACCAGTTTTTCTCACAAAACCCATTTTTCGAACGAACATTTGTACAAGAAGTAGTCATCCGATCCGGTCGGTTCCGACATATTAGCAGCGTGCAGTAAAGAAGACTCTTTGCAAAGTTTCAACTCGATAGCTCCAAAACTGAGGGACTAGTTCGCGTAGAAACAGACAGACGGACAGACGGACGGACGGACAGACGGACTTTATGTGGTCGGAGATGATTCCTTCTATGCGTTGCAAACTTCTGGCCAAAATTATAATACACTTTTCAAGTGTATAAAAATCCCATACACACATATAATTTAGTCAATCTTTTAACAAACTACTGCCGAGCAAGGCCTTATCCCGAAAATGGGTTCAAAGGTTCCATTTCAGTTTTTAATTAATTTCGGTTTTCGATTTTTTAATTCGGTTGAATTCGGATTTTAATTTGGGTAAATCGTTACGTACCGTTACGTACTACTTATAGTTTTAGTGAGAAAAACTTTTTTGTTTTCAATGCAAACGTGTCCGAACCACGTATTTATATGTTCTCTATGCTTTCACATAATTTCGGCAAGATTTATGAAAATCGGGCATACAAAAGATAGGTCTGGAAAAGTCTTAGTAAAAACTTAGTGAAAAACTTTTGTATTTTTAATGCGGTCGATGCCAAACTTGTTACTGATCAATAATATATGCTAATTTACAATTCTGTCATGTTTGATCCAAATCGGATGACTATAGCATATAGCTGCCATAGGAACGATCTGTCAACAAAATAGTTCTAATGAGAAAAATTTTTTTGTTTTCAATGGTAGCTTGTTTATAATTTCCTGTTATGAATATTACCTGTTTCAATACAATTTTGGAGAGTTTGATCGAATCGGATGAATATATCGTAGTGCAGCCATATTAAAAACTGGCAGGCATATATCATGCTCCAGGGTATATGAACTTCGGGTGAGCCGAAGGAAACAACGAGGAAATTCTAAAATAGAACAAGCCTTTCACAGCTGCCAAGGTCATCTTAGTTTCGATTTTAATATTCCTTAACATCAATCCAAATGAGTTTCACATTTTTACGCTAACTCTGGACATCCAAGCCACATGAGGTTCACATTTTTCGACTAGCGCCATTGGTTTTAATGGCGTTGAGGGATAGACTCTTCATGGAAGTAAGAGGTCGTGTGTTCGAATCCAGGTGCAGACCAGATTTTTTTTGTCGTTTGACTTGTTTATTCAGAACGTCACAACAAATACTGACCAGAGTCCGTGAGCTGTGGGTGGCACCAATACCGGGACGACCGTGATTCACAGGCTTGTAGGTCAAGGCAAACTCTCCCAAATAGTGGCCAATCATCTCAGGCTTGACTTCCACCTGTCCGAAATCCTTGCCATTGTAAACACCAATGATGGAGCCAGTCATCTCGGGCACAATGATCATGTTGCGCAGATGTGTCTTGACAATCTCGGGCTTCTCATTTGGTGGAGCCTCCTTCTTGGCCTTGCGCAGCTTCTTGATCAGAGCCATGGGCTTGCGCTTCAAACCGCGAGAGAAACGCCTGCGAGCATGCTGGTTGTTGGGCATGTCCAACCATTGTTCAGTCCACACCACGGTAGGTGAACTTTTGAAGGTTCGCTTCTTTTTAATTTTATCGATTTGACTGAAAAGAAAGTTTGTCTTTCAAATTCATTTTTCCCTCATCTATTGTCTTCGTCTTTGCAACATATGATGTGGCTATTCTGACTTCGTGGGGCCCAGCGATATTGTTGTTGGCCAGGGGAGAATGAGCACGGCTTACAGTGCCGGCAAAAAAAACATTAAAAGTACAAACGCAAAAAATAATTTTTTTTTTAATCCAAAAAAATTTTAGCTATGGAAAAAAGCTTCAACCGGGGTTTGAACCCACAAATAAAAAACGAAAGGGAGTGTGCCTATCCACTGAGCCAAAGCTCATGCCCAAGAAAGCGCAGCTGAATTGCAATATATGGATCCTCATAAATGAAGCTAGAAACAAAAATTGGGATTCAATATCAGCTCCCACGAACAAGCAATTTTTATTTCAGATGCGTCATCTATAATATCTATAAATCTTTGATCTTATACATGTCGAACCTGTATCTCATATCATCTTCGAGATGTGATTGTTCACACGGACAGACAGACAGACGACTGTTGATGTCGATCAAGAACATATACATTAGGGGTTGATTTGCAGATCAAGAACGACGAAGCGTATAATGAAAATTACAAGAACAGAAAAGGGAAAGTCAAAATTTGTGTTATAATTAAAAAAAAAGAAAACTGATAAATGGAAGAAAAAAAGGGAAAAGAAGAAAAATAGTGAAAGAAGGGAAAAAAGGAAAAAAAAGAAGGAAAAAGAGAGATATACTTTTTAAGGTCGGAAAAACTCCTCTCTGTTACATATTTTTTTACACAATCTTAATATAATTGGGTACAGCGGATAAAAAAACCGAAACTGCATCGGTACCAAATTTTCGGTTTCGCTCAGGTACTATCGGTTCCAATAATAACGATTAACGGTATTCGGTTCGGAAAGAATTTGTTATCGTTTACGGTACGCGATTTGAATCGGGTTTTTTCGGTTAACGGTCCGGTTCCGATATTGAGCCGTGCTGTCGAGAGAAATGAAATGTTTCTGGTTCCGAACAAAATGTAAATGGCCCCATGGCTCAACTCAATGCTGCGAAATTGAAAAAAAATCACTACAAATTACACAGGCTTGTTTCCTTTTTGATTTGTTTCTTGGAATTCTTCATTATCTTCAAATATCTTGATAGCGTAACTTTTTAATGAGGAGTGCCCTTATGAACATCAAAATAACAATTTTGAAGAATGTGGTTTGCTTCATATGTATTGGTGTATACTCCGCCGTAAAATGGCTCTGAGCACCTCTGGTTTAAGCCGATTTTCCGAATAATTTATTTTACCAATAGCGATCGAACTCAGAAACAAGAAAAGGCCCGACAAAGCGAGACAGTTTGTGCAGGCTAAATACTTTTGTTACAAAGAGCTCACATATGTAAAATATTGCCAACACAGACTTGTTTTTTTGTTTAGAAATTTGAGCTCCCAACTTCTTGTCAAATTTTAATAGTCCAAATGAAATCAATTAAATCTCTCAACTATTTTCTCTCTTCCACAGAGAAAACCAAATTGGTCTCGAGAAACTGTTGCAAGCTCAGCGCGCCATCAAGGACCTTACCGAACGGGAATTTCAGCTGAAGGAGCAGCTTAATATCTACACAGCCAAATATGATGACTTCCAGAAATCGTTGCAAAAATCCAATGAAGTCTTTGGCAGCTACAAAGTGGAGCTCGAAAAGATGTCGAAGCATACCAAGAAAATTGAAAAAGAAGCTTTGGGCTGGCGACAGAAGTATGAAAAGGCCAATGTCATGGTCATTGAATTGGCCACTGAGAAACAGCTGCGAGATCAGCAGTCTGAGCATCAGCAAAAACAAATTATGCAACTACAGAAATTGCTGCGTGCCTTACAATTGGAGAGAACAACACTGCATAAGAGCTTGAGGGAGAATAATATCGAAATTCCCGCCATGCCGCAATTGCCACCAGAACCGGAGCCAGTTAAAATCACTCCCGTGAATACCGACAAGGCCAAAATGGAACTAATGTCGCGCAATTGTGCCGAGCTGAAACAAACTTTGGCCAATCTGCAAAATCAAATGAAGCTGCTGACCACCAGCGAGGGCAAACTGATAACCGAAGATAAATACAAATCATCAGCTGCAGAACAGCAGCAAAAGGCCAATAATGCCAAGAAAAACAATAAAAAGAAGGAGAAAAAGTCCAAGGCAAAGGCAGCAGCAGCTGCAGCTGCTGCGGCAGCAACTACCACAGCCAACGGCGCAGAGACTGCCAGCACAACAGCCGAACAAGCAGAAGAACAGCCAATTCTGGACCCACAGGCAGCTGGAGATGCCCCCAGCAGCAGCATCAAGGATGCCGAAGACCAAACTGCCCCTAATGTGCCAGAATCTCAGGAAATTGTGGGTGATGCTTCCACAGCCACGCCCATAGATCAATCAGAAGTGCCTGCTCTAATTGATGCCAATGCAGATTAGACTGTCTAAACATTTTGTCATCTATATACATTTAAAAGCAACACAAACCAAGATGAATCATCGAGCATGAACAGTTTTTTGTACTAGTTATTTATTGAATTTTATATATCCTACGAAGTATTTACTTAACGCATTATTTACAATGCAGATTGTGTACTGCTGTAAAACAAAATTGAGTAAATCGTTCTCTTAACAATAATGTTCATTAAAAGCAATTGCCTGCTCCTGGTTAAAGGCGTCACTTACACTGAAATAGTGCTGAAGTAATAGCGACCCTTTTTTGAGAAGCAGCTTTATAAGCAAAATCGTTTGTATTTTTTTATTTTAATTTAGAATTGAGTTACTATTTAAAATGGAGGAACCATTGCTTAGCTCCATACCTTTGTGGGATACAATATTTTGCTTTTGCTAAAGTATTTGAATTCGATTTTTAATCAATATGCGAAGCCAAATCTACAGAGATATGAAAAGTAGAGTGCGCTAGTAATTTAGGATTTGTAAAGTTCAACTCAAGTTTTTGAACTTGAATGTAGGAAATCATCTATCGGGGGCTGCCACAGAAATCTCTAGAGATTTTGCCGACGGTTGGTTTGTAAATCTCTCTGTGCCACAGAACTTCGAGAGATTTCATTTTCCTATTAGAAAATTTAGTTAGACCACAAGATGTTCCAGTTGAAGTTTCATCTCTAAGAACAGGGCTGAATCTCTCGCCAAAAAATGTCCCTTTATTTAGTAATGGGTTAATTTGATGTTAAACTGAAGTTTTTTGATTGTGTTATAAATTTTATGATGCATTTTTAAATTATAATTCAAACATACGTCAAATAAAATGCAAAATGTAAAAATTTATTGGCGCCAAACATGAGGTATAGCTTGCCAGCCCTTAATCCGCTAGCTGTCATGTAGAGGGCTACACCATTGGTCAGGTAGCTGTTCACAAGAAGATATTTTTCAAGTTCACTTTTGGGACCACCTTCGCGCACACCTTGCGCATGTACAAATGCTCCGTCACAATGTCAAGAACCTCGGATTTTGGTAAATTTAACATCTGGGCAATTAAACGAATACTTAGTCGACGGTCTGAGTTCAAAACTTTGCGCACACGAGTCACATTGTCGGTGTTTGTCGAAGTCGAAGGTCTTCCAGCACGGTCTTCATCGGCGACCTCTTCCCGGCCCTCCAAAAGGCCTGGTGCCACCGAAACACACCACTTCTTGCTAAAGCAACATCTGGGTAAGCCTGCTTGATCATATCAAACGTCTCTGTCAGCAGATTTACCGAGTTTCACACAGAATTTAATCGCGTTTGCACCACTCACAGAAACACGTCGCGCGAAAATGCCTGTCCTGACTCTCCAGGTGCTCGGAGACAACTGACCAGCCGCTCGATCGTTAGCTAGAAACGCCCTCTACCGAATCCAGTCGGTGCGCGCACGCTCCGAAGTACAGTCGCTGCGGAAGAAAATCTGTCCTATTACTTTCCGGACAAACCCTGTATGTCGTTCCGCCCAAGCAATGGTAAGGATTGGATGAACCATACTTAAGCCATGCGCAAAAAAGAAGGTTCGCTGCTTTCAGCTGCTACTGCAGGTACAGAGTATGTTGCAGTCGGACTTGATTGACTTTGTTAATTTTTATACCCAGGGAATCAAATCGAATGGTATTTCGGTTCCGGTTCTGCGAAAAAAACTTATGTTTCGGAAAATGCTGCTAGTCGTAGATCGGTCATTCGGTTTTGCGTCCAACGGACACGATTTTTAAAATATAAAGAAAGATCGGCAATGACATAATATTCACGATCTTGACCTTGAGCCAGCACAACCAAACATTTTGTGATTAATAATTACACTTCAAAAAGTAAGTAGCGGGTATATCGAAGTTCGGTTAGAGCCGTTAACTTTTAAGTTCAGGGCGATCCGAACGTTCTCGTTATTTCGGGAACGTTTCTCAGGAAAACTTATGATGTTTGATGGCATTAACTGTTTGGGGAAAAACTGATCTATTTGAATTTTCCTGTTTCTTATCATACAAATACTTAATCGTTCCTGAACCGTACC
Organism: Lordiphosa stackelbergi; assembly: GCA_018904235.1. Classification (NCBI taxonomy): domain Eukaryota; kingdom Metazoa; phylum Arthropoda; class Insecta; order Diptera; family Drosophilidae; genus Lordiphosa; species Lordiphosa stackelbergi. The sequence goes on along the minus strand of JAEIFU010003899.1, from coordinate 6,573 downwards.
AGTTCGGTTCGGGTTTTTGGCTCAATCAACCCGGACCCACAACCGAACCTCTTAAATTTTTAACCTCCCCGAACCGGACATCTTCTGCTTGAAAAAGGTGGGGTTCCAAGAATGACATGTCTGGGACAAATGCTTCTTATACTTGCACGCAGATCAAGTTTATTTTCAGTTTCTGCCACGCCCCCTCCCGCCCCCACAATTTGGATAAAACGTCATATCTCCCACAGTTTTGCAGATAGATGATTCGTACCTTCTAAAGATAATTAGTTATTAGTAATACGTATCAATTTGCCGATAAAGATCGGATGAGCGGTTCTGAAGTTATGAGCAAAAAAAGTCCAAATCCCCCCTCCCAGACCAACCAACACCGCAGCGCTGCATTCAGCTTCTACTCCAGGCACAGAGTATGATATAGTCGGGACCGACTTTCTCACTTGTTGATTTACATAGAAGTTTTGGCCCTGGTAGAGAATTAATGAATGATTACTATAATGAATGAGGTCCATTAAGTTATTGATAAAAGTTTTTAATAGCTTGGTTTGCTGAAAGCTTCCATACCAAAAATATATTTTATTTTTTACTCATGAACTAAGCTTCGCAACAAAACCTTAGGTGCGATATGAAATTATAATGAGAATCAAAGAATATAGGATGCAACATTTCCAAAGATACTGTTTTCTCGTGTTTCTATATCCCGTTACACTACAAAAAATGATTTGGGCTTCTGAGCACAGACTCTTTAGTGATCGCGTATTCTCTACTATAAAGGTCACACTACAAAAGATTTGCTGAGCCAGACTCTTTTATTGAAAGCATACGATTTAGGCCCGACTTTTCATCTTCCATATAGCTGCTATGTGATACGCCCATTTCTCTGCTATTCTCTCGTGTTGTTTATGCAGTGTACGCTCGTATAATTTCTGGCGTCGCCACTTGTACAGAAAATTGAACGGTGCCGACACTGCTCTACGTAGAAGATGAGAAATCGGCCTTTAACCAAATTATGTCAAAGTCCCCTAAAACTAAGTGCCAGCTTTGTGGTCTAGTTGTTGCTTCACAAACGAAACTGTACGGGTACAACGTTTAGGTTGTTTCCGATTCGAAGAATATCGGTTCCCGGATACCGGTATACAAAAAATTTCAAATTTGTGTTCTGGTTCCGGTTCCGGTTCTGAGTTTTAATCGGTTCTTTTCGGTATACGGTTCCGGTTTGATTCCCTGGTTATACCCTTGGGTGTATTACTATTTTCCAGATGTTTGTAAGGCATTGAAGGAAGACACCTTCGTCATAAAAATTGCTGAAGCTGATATAGATCAGACATTGTGTCGTACTGAGTCGTTCGGTGACTAGCAATGCTTTTGACTAGAAGATGTTTTGTTGTAAAATTCTTCTGTATGTGGGGTGTGTGAATGTAGAAAGGGAGGGAACATCAAAAGTAGAACTTAAACAGAAGATAAGCTGTTGCGTCGATAATCACTCTTAGGCATGGGAATGAGAAAAAATGTTTTTTCTTTAATAAAGCATTCGAACTTTTAGCCAGGAAATGTTCGAAATCTCGTTCTGCCCAATATGTAGAAAACGATGTGCGGAGAAGTTTGTGTAGAGAAAAATGGTAGCATGTTTGTGTGGTTATGTCGCGTCAAGTCCGAATCTCTCAGCAACCACCTCCGTCAATTTTTACTTTTGCTGGAAGTCTTTAGATACACATACGCTGCACATTTCTCGGCGGGTCGGATCGGATAGACTATAGCATATGGGCCTTTTATGAGTTTCGTACGAAACATTCGAACGTACTTTTTTTTTGCTCATTTCTGGCGATTAAAGCGATAAATCCTCAACTAAGCATAGGGGAGCATATCGCTTAGAGGGTGACTATCAAATCGTGGGAAAACATTTGGGCCAGCTTGCTTTAACACAGAAATAATTGCTGATTTAGGTGCCGTTCATACGTTACACAATTGCGAAGTCATATTTGAAATCAACATACAATTGCTTTATTTTCAGCGATTTTTGCATTATTATAAAACAAATTGTTGAGGGTAAAGCAAAGAGGAATATTCAACGGTCCTAAAACTGTCTTGGTGAGCTCCATAGAGTGGGTCGTTTGTCCGTAATGTTTAATTACATTTACATTACAATTTTTTTCCACTACTTGTAGAAATGGTTAGGCTGGGGAATTTCACATATCATCTTCCTTCGCTGAGGACACTTAATCCGTTCTTGTAACAATTATGACGGAAGGCAGGGGCTTGTACCTGTGGCTACGATGGGAAAGCTGTATTTTGGCGGAAAAAAGTTTCTTAAGAGAAGAGAAAGTTTTACAAGCATTGCTGTTAATTTTATTAGGTCATTCCTCACTGACAGGCTCCAAGCGGTTGTTTCCGGATCATGTACCTCCAATTTTACTTTATTGACCCTTTCTGTCTATTTAATGACTTACCGAATGTTCTGTCTATTTGTGAAGCTCATCTGTACGCTTAGGACGTCCCAATATTTTTTCGTCGTTCGCTGTCCCAGATGAGATGTGTATTAGTTTCTAATGATGTACTCGATAAAATTAAAAAATGGTTTGGGCATGAATCCATTAAAATCAAAATGTATTGTCATCCACAAAAACCTGTTGCCAATATGGTTTCTAAATAAAACGCCCATTCAATACGTGGAACAGGCAATAAATCTAGAAATTACGTTCAATAACACTTTGTCGTGGAGCAAGCATATTTCAACAGCAACTGGTCGGACTTATGGGCTGCTACGGCAGCTCTCAGTGTCACAGTTGTTTCTGCCTGTTAACATCAAGTTGCTTATTGCAAAAATGTTTTTGGTACCTACCCTATTTTATGGTGTAGAAATTTTTGGACACTGCGAAATGCTGTGATCGGAGAGACAGTTCTTTGTAAATGCTATTCGTTTGTGGAACGCTTTAACTAAACACAACTTCAAAAATATTTAACTGTAAGCAACCATTTAAATTTTTTATTTTTATTTTCTTTTTTCTTTTTTTCATTTTTATATAGCAACTTCTTTAATTTGGAAGCCTAGTACGGAGGGCGTTCGAATTTTCCTTCCAGAAATTTACCTAATATTCCTTTTTGTGGAATGTAAAAAGCAGTGTGACCAGGTAAACTCAAAAGAAAATAACGAAATCGGAAATTAAATAAATTGGCCAGCTGATTTGTATTTTTATTATAAGATGTAAGCAAAATAAGGCACAATGCAAAACATGAAGGAAGTTGCAATTGAAGTTGCATTGGCAGAAGAATGTGAGCAATACTAGAGATTTGTATTCGCATGTTGCCGTCTGCACGACGGCATTTTTCATGGCGAGCAGGATCCCACTCAGGTGCACATATCGCTGCAACGCAAGATGGCTCAGTTTATGCCTTGGGGCGTGCCGTGAAACAACATGTCAAGTTGCGCAAGATTCCATTCTGATTGTCTGGTGCAGGAGTATGAGGCAGCCACACGAAGTGATTATATGCAACTGGACACCAACTGCTTCCCAAGCACATTTTGTAAATGCGGTGTCCAGTAGCTTGCCATCTGTGAAGTCCCACAAACATGCCTTGTTTTTCACTGCATCAATTAATGCATTTTTGTCGTCATAACTAAAATTTTGCAGACGATTTTTTTTTTAATTTAAAATTTATTTTTTCTTTTGCCTTGCCTTTTAACAACTGACACAAGGAATAAATGACTGCACAATATCTCTGGGAGAAATATCAGCTGTTCGATACAGCCCACAAGTCCCAAAAGAACCTCAAAATTCTAGGTGTATTCTTGGCTTCTCCGTACCAAACATCAGAATGAGGCAAGGAAAATTTTAAAATTTTTATATAAAGTTGTTTAGGAGATGAAAAAAATTTTAAAACGCCCCCGAACTAGGCTTAAATTGTGGAAATTTTTGTTATACCGTAGTGACTAGCACAATCAATACATATAAGTCTAATTCGTACTTGTAGTGCTGGGATAAAAATACAATAAAGTACAACTGTTGTACCCCTTTAGGCTTTGCAAAACCACATGGGGAGTCTTCAAAATTACGCACTTCAAAGTAATTCGTTAAATTATGAAGATTATCTGAGCAGAATTTATCAATGGCCGGTGTACCGACAGCGGTGACCTGAAAGCTACGGAAAGGTTTTAAATTTTCGTAGTTAAATTCTAAGCAAAATCTATCAAAACCTACCAAAATCTATTGTTAAGTAAAGGAGGCACAGTTTTAAAATATCTGCTTGGATTTTTCTCGTACGTTACAGAATTTAAAACGCTAAATGCCTTCAACGGTGAAACATGGTCACTCAATTATATTTCAGCTTAAGGAACAGAAAAGTAAATTGGTTGAAATAAAATCTGGGATTTTTCTCGTAAAATTAAAATAACCTTATTTTTCGATACGTACATTATATGTGACAGCAAAAGAAAAAAAAAATAAAGGTACACAATGCTTAACTAGGCATATAACTATGCATAACTGAGTAAATTCCTAGCTGCGTTTGGCTAGATTGGTAGCAATTTTTTTTTGGACCCTTAAAGTTTTTAAAATTGGATGTGACAACCAAAAAAAAGGTGTCAATAGTTATGGGCGAACACACTGTCTTTGGCATGTATCGAACAGTATGAAGGCAGCCTAAGTTAAAAAATTCCTTCTATGCACTAAACTTTTAATCCAATTACTTGTTGCAGTGTGTAAATCACTAGTGTACTCCGGAACTTGTTTACATTTCTTGTAGCTGCAATTATTTCCAGAAATTTGTATGCAATTCGAATTCATGCCAAAGGCAATCAAGTGCACAATTTGTTTAACTAAATCGTTGTCAGTCGTTTGTTTCCTTGCTGCAGAATGCTTTTGAGGAGGTTCCCAGCCACACGAGACGGTCACGCGTCGTATACGTAATTGCCGTCGCCAGTGTCTGCGGCATGCAACATATTGCATTGCCTATGAGGCAAGGCGGCTGTGGCCAGGGTCACCAAAGGCAAAATTGCTTCTTAATTATTTTCCACACGCAGCTGTCATTTTTGCGAGCCAAAATTTCTATATGAAATATTTAAGCGCATGCAATCTAACGGAAGTACACAGCTGTTTGTTTATATGTGTGCGTAAGGCGAGCCAAGTGAAAGTACGGACGTGCAGTAGACGACCTTTTGTGTGTGTGAGCTTTAAATAAAGCCATTTAAGGCACTGATTTTTATACCCTTGCAAAGGGTATTATAATTTTGCCCAGAAGTTTGCAACGCATAGAAATATTCATTTCCGACCCTATAAACTATATATATTCTTGATCAGGGTGACGAGCTGAGTCGATTGAGCTTTGTCCGTCCGTCTGTCCGTCTGTCCGTCTGTCTGTCTGTCCGTCTGTCCGTCTGTCTGTCTGTTTCTACGCAAACTAGTCTCTCAGTTTTAAAGCTATCGAGCTGAAACTTTGCACAGAGTCTTCTTTTTACTGCACACTGCTAATATGTCGGAACCGGCCGGATCGGATGACTATATCTTATAGCTGCCATAGGAACTATCGGTCGAAAAGTGGGTTTTTGTGAGAAAAACTTTTTTGTTTTTAAAGTTATCGTCTCCCACTTCAGCGATTATTAATATTATACGCTTTTACACAGATTTGGAAGTTTTTCTCAAAATCGGATGACTATATCTTATAGCTGCCATAGGAACTATCGGTCGAAAAGTGGGTTTTTATGAGAAAATTTTTTGTTTTTAATGTTAACGTGTCTCACTTCAGCGTTTATTAATATTATACGCTTTCTCATAGATTTGGAAGTTTTTCTCAAAATCGGATGACTATATCTTATAGCTGCCATAGGAACTATCGGTCGAAAAGTGGGTTTTTATGAGAAAATTTTTTGTTTTTAATGTTAACGTGTCTCACTTCAGCGATTATTAATATTATACGCTTTTACACAGATTTGGAAGTTTTTCTCAAAATCGGATGACTATATCTTATAGCTGCCATAGGAACTATCGGTCGAAAAGTGGGTTTTTATGAGAAAATTTTTTGTTTTTAATGTTAACGTGTCTCACTTCAGCGATTATTAATATTATACGCTTTTACACAGATTTGACAGTTTATGTCAAAATCGGATGACTATATCTTATAGCTGCCATAGGAACTATCGGTCGAAAAGTGGGTTTTTATGAGAAAAATTTTTTTGTTGTTAATGTTAACGTGTCTCACTTCAGCGTTTATTAATATTATACGCTTTCTCATAGATTTGGAAGTTTTTCTCAAAATCGGATGACTATATCTTATAGCTGCCATTGGAACTATCGGTCGAAAAGTGGGTCTTTGTGAGAAAAATTTTTTTTGTTGTTAATGTTAACGTGTCTCACTTCAGCAATTATTAATATTATGCGCTTTTACAAAGATTTGGAAGTTTTGGTCAAAATCGGATGACTATATTCTTTAGCTGTCATAGGAACTATCGGTCGAAAAGTGGGTTTTATTTAGAAAAATAATTTGTTTTAATGCTGGCGTTCTTAAACTCTGATGTATTAAAACATTTGCAAGGGTATAAAAACTTCGGCAAAGACGAAGTTAGCTTGGCCTTCTCGTTTCTTAATT
>JAEIFU010003898.1:0-22573 GCA_018904235.1 Lordiphosa stackelbergi | reverse complement strand
GAAATTTTTTGGCTAGAATTCAGCCCTGTTTTTAGAAGATGGAACATCAATTGGAACATCGGTGTTCCAACTAGATTTTCTAATTAGAAAATGAAATCTCTAGAAGTTCTGTGGCACCAAATTTTTCGAGATTTACAATCCAACCATCGGCGAATTCTCTAGAGATTTCTGTGGCACCCCCCCGATAATTTTACGCGAAGTTTGCAGAGCATAGAAGAGAACCATCTCCGACCACATAAAGTATATGTTTTTTTGATCAGCATGACGAGCTGAGTCGATTAAGCTTTGTCCGTCCGTCTGTCTGTTTTTACGCGAACTAGTCTTTCAGTTTTGATGCTATCGAGATGAAGCTTTGCGTAAAGTCTCCTTTAGACTGCACGCTGCTAATATGTCTTAACCGACAGGATCGGATGACTACTTCTTGTAGCTGTTTTAGTGAAAAAAGGGCACTCAAGATTGTTAGGATCCCAATCTGCTTTTCAGAATAGATAGATCTGTGGCCAAGGATATTATATAAAAAAATTTTTCGCTGAACATCATAGTGTGTCACCGGAATGAGAAGGGCGAATTGCCACATTACGACCCCAAATCCAGATTTCACAAGCGGCTTCCGTAAACTCAGATTGGGTCGGAAATGATTCGTTCTCCCTGTTACATATAAACTTAACATACTCTGTAATTGCACCTTTGGCACAGGGTATAAAAAAAGTTTTGGCAAGAGCGAAACCGGGGTTGTTTCGGTTTTATTCCCTAGTTTGGAGGAAAAAAGAAGAAAAAGGAAAAGCGCCGCAGGCAATTTTTTTTATAATCGTGCGTGAAAAAGAATTTATAAGTATCCACAAACTGCTCAAACAGCTCCTGCTCGCAATCCTCGTTTTTTGACGACCATATAAATAAGGAATTCTCAACTCAAGTATTTTGTCTGCGCTTCCTTGATTTTTTCAAAAATACATCGAAAGATGATTAATTTTTCTTGTTTAAAACTTAAGAATGCAATCACATTGGCGACGTGAGCACAGGCTGATGAAATCTAAGTTCTGAAGCCTGAAGAGTTCTACTGATTCATAGAATTGCAGCATTTACACCCAAAAAATTTGTATCAATATCACTCTGATACACGTTGTCTCAAATCGAAACTGAAACTAGTATCATTTTTTTGTATCAATGCAAACCTAGAAAGTATTAGATTGAAACTTCGAATATTTATTTGATGCGCAGAAGTATTAATTTGAAACTAAACAATTTTTTTTTTATTTCGAAAATTCGAAGAATGTATGAATTGTAAAACGAAGCATGCCGAACGTCGCAGCTGGCGATGCTTGACATGTCACATTTAGTGATTTTACTTTTAGTGTAAACAAATGTGTACTTAGTTAAAAGTAAAGGCTATGGAGGACCCTTTCCCAGACGACGTTATGAAGATAAATAAATGGATTTTAAATGGCGCATATTTGCAAGGTAAGTATAAGCAGCTGAGTATTCATGTCGTTTTTTGAAAATATATGTAAATAACAAATGTAACTCTTTAGACAGGACACACAACAAGCCAGAATGCTGCTGTGACCTTTTTAGCGCTTTGCAAGACAACGTACAATGAGAGAGGTGCGAAACCAAGAAAGCTGCAGAACAGGCGTTTTTCGCGTTTTTACTCAAGGTCTCTGAAGGCGTAAACTGCTACAAGTACGGCAGGGTTCCCCCAGAAGAGAGCGCGAAAATGTGACTATGTCTCCCTCTAACACACAGGGAGTATGTTCGTGCCCCAGGGTCTATGGCTGGGGAACTCTGATGTACGGGTTCGAGCAAGAGGCATACCAATATGGTGACTTCTGGTTAAGCAACATTCGCATGGACACGAGGAGAGACAAATGTTTCCACTTAGAGGGGTGTCCACACTTGACGAATTCAATTTAATAGTGTAAATAAATTACATTTTGATAGAGTTTGAAATAAAAAAATAGAGGGAAGCTAACTTCGGCTGGACCGAAGTTTATATACCCTTGGAGCATGATATATGTCTGCCAGTTTTTTATATGGCAGCTATATAATAATATAGTCATCCGATTTTGATCAAACTTGCAAAAATTGTGTGTTGAGACAGATAATAATTTATATCTGGAAGTACAAAAACGATACCATTGAAAACAAAAAAATTTTTCTCACTAAAACTTTTTTTCGACCGATCATTCCTATGGCAGCTATATGTATTGATTTGACCATAAACTTGCAAATTATGTGTTAGCATATCATAATATTAATAAGTTGGGAGCGATAGCATTAAAAACAAAAAAGTTTTTCATACTAAAACTTTTTTTCAGACCTATCTTTTGTATGGCAGCTATACTATATAGTTGCCCGATTTGCATAAAACTTGCTGAAATTATGTGAAAGCATATAAAACTTATAAATACGGGGGTTGGGAGCGATAGCATTGAAAACAAAAAAGTTTTTCTCACTAAAACTACTTTTTCAACCGATCGTTCCTATGGCAGCTATATGCTATAGTCATCCGATCCGGCCGGTTCCGACAAATTTGCAGCGTATTTGTAACAAAAGACTCCGTGCAAAGTTTGGCTCGATAGCTTTAAAACTGACGGAGGAGATAGCATAGAAACAGACGGACGGACAGACGGACAGACGGACGGACGGACGCGGACGACGAGGACAGACGGACATGGCTATATCAACTCAGCTCGTCATGCTGATCAAGAATATATATACTTTATGTGGTCGGAGATGCTTCCTTCTATGCGTTACAAACATCCGGACAATTTTAATATACCCTCTCCAAGGGTATAAAAATTTTTTATAAAATGTTTTGTTTTAATTTTAATGGCAGATTATAATGAACTGAATTTATAGTACAAAGATAAGAAAAATATTAAATTAATAAAAGCTAGTATCAAAATGAAACAAAAAGTTTGATAGTTGAATTATTAAATTAATAAGACCTAGTGTCAAATTGATACTTAAAAATTAATACAATAAAGTGTCAACCTGATACACGTTAGTATCAATTTGAAATCCTCGAAATATCATGTTAATACTTTCGAAGATGTCAATTTGATACTCGGAGTATTAGAGAGAATTCGATACTCAATAGTTTCAAATTGATGTCTAAATTGTGTCGATGTGATGACAACTTTTTTTGAGTGTATTAAAAGTTTTTTGAGTTTATAAGTTTTACTGTTTATAACCTTTAAAGTTAATTCTACTCTTCTCACTTTATTTTACGGATTTTCAGAACTTACAAAGAATACGATGAATTGAGGTAATTATAAAATGGATTTTGCGATTTTCCAAGGCTTAAAAAAAAATTTGGAGAATATTAAAATTTGTCCGTTGCAGTTAGATGTAAACTAAAAAATATGTTATTAATATTGTTTCAAATTCACTTTATAAAGAAAGATCAAATTCATTGATATTACCCTAATTAAAATGAACTTTTCCAAAATATTTATTTTTTAATATCATTTGGCAAGCAAATAATATCATTTTGAATTAAATTATATCATTTACTTAAATTGATATTACACTGTTTCAGAATGATGATACTAAAAATATAACTTTGATATGTTATAAAACAGTGGTGCCCAAAATGCCAAAAGAATATCCCATGGGATAGGAACTCATAATTCTGCCTGAATACGTGTGTTCTATAAATAGCATGCTCAGCGGCTTGCTCTCTCACGACGTGTGCTTTCGTCATTTTCTACTATCAAGAGGCATTGTCCGTTTGCTTGTTCCTTATGTTTGACGTCATGACACGTACTTCGTGTTTCGCTGCTACGCACATATATGTGAGTTTGGGCACCACTGTCATAAAATATCGATTTGCAATTTTATTTTGAGTTTTTGAAACATGTCATATTGAGGAAAATTGATTTGAAAAATATCATCAAGTATGCATGACCCTTTTCGTTAAGTTAGGCTTTGCTGCTAATTTGATTGCTATTTTTTAATTTTGCCGCGTATCAGTAAGTATAATTTCACTATCATGTTCACCAATTTCCAATTTTTCTCGACTGTAACATACATACATGGTACAGAGTATTGATTTTGGTTTTCCATCTAAGAATAAGCTTGCGTATGCATGCGCCATTCTCAACCATTTTGTAAAGAATAATATGTTATCTAAAAATGACCTGAAAACAGCACTTAAACTAATTATCAGCAAGAGAACAATTGCGCAAGTACTTGTCTATAGTAGTATTCTAATTTAGTGAGAGATCTAATAATCATTAACAGCACTTACCATTTTTTATCAGCTGCAATCGTATTTACAGTTGTTCTAGTTGATATCTTGAATATAAATCATTTGATTTGCAATCAAATTAAAATATTTGTCAACGCAGTAAATATCATTTCCAAGGTGCTATCAATATTTTAAGATAAGATATTACGTAAAAATACAATACAAATGTGGTAAAAAAATGGAAAAAAGCAAGCTTCGGCTCAGCCGAAGTTTTTATACCCTTGCAGCTAGTGTTATTTATACAAAAAAATGTTTTAAGTTATTTTTATCACACAATTTTATTTTAGCGTTGAACAATGTTAGCTGACTAATTTCCAGATGGCTTAACTAAGTTCACCATTTTTCTAACCAATTTGTTTTATTGCAACTTATTGTATTGTATTTATCCAATGTCAATCAAACTGTCTAAAATTATGTTGTCACTGACAATATTAATCAATGGTTAGTTCATAGAAGATACCTTAAAAAAAAAGTTTTTTAATCTAGAACTACTTTTTCGACCGGTCATCTCTATAGTTATCCGATCCGGCCGGTATCGACAATTGCTCAGCGTATTTGTACCTAAGCCCTTCATGCGGAGGAGAAAGTAGGGAATCAGAAGGACATATATATAGTTTATGCGGTCAGAGATGCTTCCTTCTGTGGCTTACAAAACAATTCGACATTTATAATAAACCCTCTGCAAGGGTATAATGAGATAAGAAAATATTCCATTTATATGCACCCCAATCAGTCAGATATGGGTGTAATAAGCTAAATTGATTAAACCAATAACACAAGTCAACAAAGTGAATCTTTTTTATATTGAATGTGTCGTGTGGATAAACTATTTCCAACAATTCTACGATTTTTAAACGCGAAGGTATACCAAATTTTGTGCTGCCCATAAGTATGCATTGGATATTGTTTAAAAATTTGCATTAGAATTTGACACAAACCACTAGCCTTTAGTACTGTTGTTGCATTGCATACCTTCAGGCAGTAGGAAGTTTTATCATTTACAACACATGCTTTCAAAATACAATTAGGGTGTTCACCAGCCCGCGTAAAAGAGTAATTGTGTAAATTTACGCGACGCAGCTATTGAGCACCCCTCAAAGGTTTACCCTCGTAATTTTTGGTGTAAATCAGCTTTTTTGGCAGGCTGAGAGTTTTTATGTCAGTTGTGTGTGTCAAAGTTTAATACTTATTTTTAAAGCATTGATTGCAGGTGTACAAATCAAGCTAAATAGAGGCATGAAGAAAAATGAATACAAAAAAAACTTAAGATTTGGAAATGGATGCTGTCGGTGAAGTTGTAGACGACCTTATGGAGGATCTTACCGCAATTGCATGCTGTCGGTGAGAAACCAAGTTCTGTGTGCCCAAATAACTCAACTGGCGAACCTAATGTGCTAACAAAATCGCGCGATTTTTAAACATTTTCAATGACCAATGGGTCCGTGCGGCCCCATGCTTTTTGTCGACTGCCTTTCGACCCCAAACGGAACTTGAGTTACAGGTAGCATTTTTCTGTTTGGGGTAGTTTGGAGAAGCTGCATCAATAAGGAAAATGCTATGTTTACAGTAGGTTACGACGGGTCTCTAGGTGTTGTTACAGACAGAGTGTAAGGAGCTATTTTGAGGAAGATGTCTCAATATATTTTCTAGCCCGATGCAGTTAAGGGGGTATTCTCCATGTGCAAAATATTTTTTTCGATTTTTTTTTTTTGCATTTTTTTATAGCTTGGATAGTTAAGAATATCGCCCCAAAAGGATTTTTTTGGAATTCGAAATACTTTAGAAGATATAGCCTTTTTAGTCGAACAATGTCTTTGCTAAAACAAGAAATTTTTGACTAAATAAATTTCGAGTAAATAAAGCTGTGAAATATCGGCTGGTTCTTTAATTTGTATTGATACATGTTGTCGCCTCAGATCGAAATCGATTATTAATCAACTTTTAATCGATAATTATCGAAGGCTATGCTATACAATGCTCAGACTGATTAATCCGCTCAGAAACTAGAGCTGCGGCCGTATCTAAAGAAGGCAGAATGGCACGCAGAACAGAGGGAGCTGCTCCTGAAAGCAGTTTTTTTTTGAAGATGAGGAAGGTCCGCTGTATGCAGCTGGCATCGCCGACTAATATCTGTAAGTATATAATATCTGTAATATTTTTGGTTACTTTCTATGCAACTTTTTCGGCCTGCCAAGCCACTTTTCTCCAGTTCTACTAAACCGATTTTGATGAAATAATATGTAATCGACGCAGAATTGTCACCATTCTAGAACTGCATATTTTTATTTTTGATTTTTTCTGTCATTTCCCCAAAAAAGGAACTTCAAACTTTAAACGCGTTTATCTCGAAACCACGTTTTCGAACTGGCGGCCATGATATCTCCAGTTACACTGAACCGATTTTGATGATTAAAACTGAAATCGAAGCAGAATTGTCACCATTCTGGTCTGAACCTCAATCATAATTTTAAAAAAAATTTTACTATTTTTTGTTTACACTAAACTACAAAAAAAAGCCCAAAAATGGATTTTTCATTTTTTAATGGCCGCCATTTTGTCAAAAAAAATCACAAAAATTTTTTCGAGGTTCAGACCAGAATGACATCTATTCTGATTATAACCCCGTTCTTACATTTCATTTCAAACATCCTGGAGACGTGGAATCATGGCCGCCAGCACTATACCTTTATTTGTTGACACCCACTTTGACGGCCGATAACTTTTGGAACAGCCCTCGCATCGAAGCAATAAAAATTTTGTTGCTGACTTTAATCTGTTTCTAACATAATAAAATAAACAGAATTAGAAAAACTCTTTGCGTTTTCATATATGATTTTTTTTAAAAAAGGTCCATAAAACAGCCTCGACATGGAGAATACCCCCTTAAACTGACAAAAAAAATTTAATTACTGTAGGTGTGACCGCATATTTTTAAGAAGAGAAAAATATCGAAAAAAGGAGGCGCGCGGTTTTTGTATCGATATTTTGATATCATAATTTTGACAACAAATAAGTAAATTCAACACTTTACTCTTTTTACACTTTTACGCTGATTTCTTACAACAAGCTAACCCATGTGTGGCGTAATCTGTTGGATTGTTTGCTAGCTTTACCTTTATGCGGGCTGGTACTAATTTTCTTTTTTTGGGGTGTGAATAATTTGCATTAAACACTATTGTACAATTTGTTTGGGTTAAAATTATTTTAAAGCTTCGTAATGGTACAATGTAATGATCTAAGGAAAGTTTTGATTACATATTTGTTTCACCACAAAACGCGTTTCAGAAGGGTCTTAATTATGCATTTAAGCAAGTGTCTTTTTCAAATCAGATTAGTGTTCATAACTCTAATATAATCTTCTTTAAACTGGACATTGTTGTCTAGTGTAATTAAAAAATTAAGTTCCTTAATACCTAGTGTTTATTATTTGTAATGTAATATTTGTCTCAGATATTATAAAATTATTGTCAATATTAAAGCAAATTTTTTATTTCATAAGCTGGTTTCGGTACCATTAAGACTATTTTGAATCAATCAATATACATCTTTTCTACAAATGACAAAGAAGAAACTCGTAAAGAGGAAGTCTCGCGCTCCGCTTTAGCTTTGTTCTGCTTAGCGAATTTCCGAACCAGAGTGCCGTACCTAGCAGCTTGGGTAAGTGTACAATCAAATATCGCGCACCGCAACCTGATCAATATGTTGAACTTTCAAAATAAAGCATTCATTTTTGTTATTATTGCTATTATGAATTTGCTATTAGTAGTTATTTATTAATTTGAAAAGCACTTGAGTGTTCCTCATTGGTTAAACATTTCCATAAACATAATATTAATTAATTTTTTGAAGATCTCGTTAAATTTCCATTCATTTGTTATTCCAAGTACAAACTGACAATTCGTGTAAATATTTACATTCTACTCGTGGCCAAATCAGAAAATACAACAATAACACACAAACACGTCGAATTTGTGTGAATTACTTAGTCAAAAATGACATGAATAATCTGAATAGAATGATGGCAATGATTTCGTGCATTTTTGCAACAATTGTGATCTAACTAAAATTAGCAAAAAGTAAAATATTGATTATTAGATGATTGCAAAAGAATGTGCAATCAGTAGTTATTTGAAATTATTCTTTAACTTTTACTTCAATATGCAAAGAATTGTTCATTTTCGATGAAAGAATCGAAATAACATAGATAACATAATTAAATCATATATCATGAAAGCTAAACAATTTTCTAGAATGTATTCATATTAAATTGATTACACTTAGATCACAAGAATCTTGGAAATCGAACTATCACTCAACTGACAGTTTAATTAAGGCAAGATGTAGTTTAATGGATCAAAGTCACCCAACAAGAAATTTACTTTACGATCGTGTACTCTTTTCAGTTTGTTAGTTTCTTTTGAAGGGCGTCTCTGCAGTGCACTGTGGGTCAGAAATCTCATTTTTTGGCCAAAACTCTGGAATTTCTACACCAGCCCAGCTAGGAAGCTGCAATTTTTGACGAAATGATCTGAAGATATTGAACCCAACGCACATAATTTAAAAAGCAAGAAAAATAATTTATACGATATTGATAATCCAAATCAAAATCGAAAAATATTTCAACTTTTTCGTTTTTTAATTATAGAAAAAAAACTTGTAATTGGATTTGATCCAATTCTTGCATAGAAGTATATATAAGTACCAGATAACTAAAAAAAATAAATATGTCTTGATATATCTAATGGTTTATGAGATATTGACCCAAGCAGTTTTTGAACTTGACTGCCCACCCTGTCGAGGATTTTCAGTCAATCTGACTACCCTCACCGATTTTACCATATATTTTACCTCCTCTTTAGATTCAATACTAAAAACAAGTAAATAAAAATAAAAATTTAATTAATTAAAAATCTAATTTTTTAACATAATACAATTTATCTTCAGTGCTTCTAAGAGAATTCTACACATTTTAACACATTCAAATTGGCTCTTTATAAAAAAAGTTTACCTATGAGTGCATGTGTTATATTCCGAAGTTTAGAAAAAAATCATACTTCTGGGCTGACTGTATAATAGAACATTGTTGATTTCAAACGGGAATATAATTTTAAATGCGATATTATAAAAATTTAAAGCAAAACCGCGCAACCAGCTATAGTACATTATTGAAAGAAAATAATAAGCAATATTGCAAGCTAAGTAAGAGGGGTACTTTTGGGTACTCTTAACACAAAGTTGCCAAATGTAAAAAAAAAGCCACAAAATTTTTGATTTTGTCCATTTTTGTGTAAACGCTTTTGAATGGAAACTTCTTGATAATTTTTTATGGCCATCTAGTGCGTAGTCGAAAATAAGAAATCAAATTGCGCCAGCTGTTGATTTTCTAACTTTGACTATAATTATTTTATTTTTGCACAGATTTAAAAAAAAAAAAACAACTTTGAACGGCTGCCACTCAAAAACTATTTTGTAAAAAGGTTAAAAATTTTGCCATAAAATAGCTATATGTATTCAAAAACATTGCGTACCTTCGTTTTATCCAGTTTCCCAAACAAAAAATTGGGACTTTTGGCAAAAATTTCGGGCTGCTGGTCCAGTGTGCAGTGTAAAAGTATTTGTGTACGCAATTAAGCAATTAACACTCTTAGTGCAAAAATTAACTGTTATGTTTCATTTTCGATTTGCGCGAGGTGCATCAGTATAGCCGCACTTCACTAAATTAAATTAGCCATAGAAAAATGTTTAATAAATATTTTATTTTTATTCATTTTAATATTAACCTTTTTTAGCACTAATTAACTCATAGATCCTATTCGGCTGACTGTCTACGATGTTTTTTAAATCATTAAGGGACGGCTGGCTGTAGAGCGCTCTCTCTCTCTCTGGGTTTTGACAAAATTTCAAGAGAGCCAAAAGCCAGTTGAAAAGCCAGCACCGAAAAATCGTGTGCAAAGAAATCGTATGGCGTTACTCATCTTCATATTCTAATGTCTTTGGTTCTTCCCATGCCTTAATTATTGCCAATTTGAGCTCCTTAGTACTAATGTACTTAGGGTTTTGAGCATAAACTCTTCGGACCAGCAACACCTTCAGGGTTTCCATCGGATTCATGTCCGGGGAGCACTCGGGTCACTCCAAAAACCGAACATTATTGCCTTTAAGCCAAGAACGCGACTTACGGCTGACGTGCACTGACGCGTTGTCCTGTTGGAAAATCAAAAGAAAAGTCAATAAATTCATTTGCAAAATGTCCACGTACTCTCTGGAGTTCATATGAGTGCTTGGAAATGCCAGCTCCCAGCATCCAGACTCGCAGAACGCTGCTCAAGCCATCAATAATTGTCTTCCAAAATTTCTCTTATAAAAGTACAGGGGTCTTTTCTTAAATCCTTTCAATAGTATAAAAAACCCAAGTAGCCTTCCCCTTAATCTCATCAAGTGTAAATGTATGACTTTTAGTCGTAATCAACCATATGAGTTTGATTATATGATTGAGTCCATCCCTTTGGAACCATATCCATAAAGTTGATGATTTGGGTATACAATTTGTTCCCAATTTATGTTTCAATAGTCATATATCCCAAAAAAGAAAAAGGAAGTTTTCGATTTTTTTAAAAATTTTAAAAAAAATTTAAAACCCCATATACCAAAAAAAACCCTATTTCTCACTAGTGAAAACAATACTTAAAAATGGGGTGTGCGTGTGGTCCTCTTATTACCAAACATATCAAGATCAACTGGAATCGGTTCAAAAACAGTTCTTAATTTTTGCTCTTCGAAAAAAAAAAAAAAAATGAAATAAGGCCCCAAAAATTTATATGGAAAACAAAAACAACGATTTTTCTCAAATTTGGGGTGTTATTTCATTTTTTTGGGGCATTATTTCCTAAATAAAATTTCAAAATGAAATAAGTCCCCAAAAGAAGAAATGAAATAAGACCGCAAAACAATTTTTTGGGGCCTTATTTCATTTTTATCAGGAAATAAGACGTCAATTTTTAATATGATTTTTTTAGGATCTTATTTAATTTTCTTATTTTTGATAAAATGTGAAAAAATCCAAGAACTTTAATAACGCTTAATTTTCTTATCTGCAGGTGTTCTTAGACTAAGTAATTGATGCGCAGAATTTTTGTACAGGTGTGAAAAGTAACGTTTTAAAAACGTGATAAGCTTTAGAGTATGTTGATCAGTTGAACATAAAATAACATAAAATAAGTTTAGACATAAAATAAAAGTTAAAATTATGGAGTGCAGAAAAATTGTTGGACTCTGCGTAGACTGGAAGTTTGATTTACGTAAAAGAACAGAAAATTTTATACAAGCTTAAATTTAATTTATAATAAAAAAAATGTATCAATCTTAGCGCCGCAGGCGAAAATTTGAAACAAAAAAATCGCGCGATTTTTTTATCAAATTTTCTTTTATTTCAAAACATGCATTCAAATTTTCACTATTTCTTACTAAAAATCCAAATTTAATAATACTTACAAAAATTGGGGTGCTATTTCATTTTTGAAATTGGGGTATTATTTCATATGAAATAACACCCCAAATTTGGGGCCTTTTTTCATTTATTTTTGGGGCCTTATTTCATTTCAGTGGGGCCTTATTTCATAATTTAAATTGGGGTATTATTTCATATGAAATAACACCCCAAATTTGGGGCCTTATTTCAATTTATCGTTTGGGGACTTATTTCATTGGGGACTTATTCTGGGGCCTTATTTCATTGGGGACTTACAAACTTCGCTTATCACGCCTCCTTCCGAAGCCTTTGCTTAAACTATAACTTGCATTACCATATTTTTTCATCTCAATCCTCCTTGTTTGTACTAAAAAATAATTTATTGCCGTTCCTAAGTAGGCCCTCTTAAAGTTAGACAGAACATTGTTAAACTATAAATAAATAAATAAAAAATAAACTTTTTCTCATCCGAGAAAACGATCTAGATCAGAGATGGGCGCGTCGCGACGTTCCTAAGCACACGAGGCAGCGCGCTGCCTGTGTGTGCATTAGGCCTCTGACGCGGCCGACTGCACAAAATCACACGTACGCTATAAGCATTGAAAGCAACACGAATGTTGTGCACGAAAGTTGTGCTTGTATGCGTGTGAAAAGTGTGACGATATGTGTGCATGCCCATCTCTGATCTAGATAGATTAATTACTATGTATTTGCATTGCTCTATAGTCACAGTTTACCTTTGTCCAGTCAGTTGCTATGTCATCTCTGGCAAATTCCAGCCGGTCTCCTTGCTGCCAGCTTCAATTTTTGTCGCACTATGTTTCCCGTTCTTTAATGAATTACTCCCAGCACTCACTAATCGGCGCTGGTCACGCTGACTTATCTTCGGCCTACTCCCTCCGGGTTTTTTTTTCAAATTCATTTTGGTTTTTACAAAAATTTTGCTTAACTTTGTCGGAGCGTTCAATATTTCTTTTCTCGTCGTCTGACAGCACTGGCCCATTTGGCACATTAACAAACTAATTACAAATAGTTACTCAACCAATATACTCAAATAAAATCGCCGCCAGCAAACACAGAATAAGAAATTGACGTACCTCGCACAAATCGAAAATGAAACATAACGGTTAAATTTTGTACTGAGAGTGTTGATGTTCTCAAACGGTTATAGCAAAGTTTTTCTAGCTCTACTGTTTCTATGCGTACACTGAAAAAACAAGGTGCGGCTTTAGTGTTGCTCCAGAGTTTGCGGATAGTGGGCAGCAGACACTTTCAAGAGATTAGTACGCATATTGCAAGTAAACTTGAAATTCATATTCGGGGGTGCCACAGAAACCTCTTCCAACCAAATTCCAACCGAATTCCAATTCTTAGGTGCCACGGAAATTTCTCTTGGTTGGTTTCAAACCTCCTATCATTTGTTGAGAGATTTAGCAAACCTCTTTTCTCACTAGCTCCACCTGGCGGTGGTGGCGCCATCTAGTTGACAGGCAGCGGATTAAGGGCTGCAAATTATGCCTCATGTTTGGCTCCAACAAATTTTAAATTTTTTTTACTTATTTATGAAGAATATGACTTAAGTTTTAAATATAATTTAAAAATGCATCATAAAACATATTACACAATCAAAAAATTTTATTTAAACATAAAATTACTAAAATAAGGGAAATTTTTTGGCAGAGATTCAGCCCTGTTTTTAGAGATGAAACTTCAACTGCAACAAAATAAGAAAATGAAATCTCTCGAAGTTCTGTGGCACCGACGATTTTTTCGAGAGATTTACAAACCAACCGTCGGCAAAATCTCTAGAGATTTCTGTGGCACCCCCGATTTTGAGATTTAACGATTATCTATTTCTGTAAATAAAATATGGAAATTGTGGTTTGATTGTATAAAGTTTTATTAAGTACTCTCAAATGAATCTTCCAGATTATACAATTTTTCATAGAACTCATCTGTTTTCTTTTATTAAAATTTATGAACTTATTATATTTGTTTAAATTTATTTGTACATTTTGATACAATTAATAACGTCTCTTATCTAAATGTCTTATCGTGCTAGACCCCTAAATGCTTGCGTCTAAGGTGAAATATCTTTTTACAGTTACACACATCCTGAATAGATTTATTTTTATATACTCAGTGATTTGCTTAGTTACACATTGTTCAGACTGTTCATTCCATATACATATATGATATTGGTTGATGTCAAAGCTCTGTATGTTGGGCCGGCCATCGATTCTCACATATATCACTCAGTTAGTTATCACAAGTTTCTCTAGAGCCTCCCTCCAACTACCCCGCCCTATACTCTTCACAAAACTACAGAAACGAACAGCACAGGATAAGCACCAATACGGTAATGGGAAACAAGGCGTAAATCTCACTACGCGGATGACATGTGGATATTAAATTGGTAATATCATCCTCCTCATGCTCAATGCCATCTCTGGTGGGAACCTCCACCACCACTATCTCATCGGATAGGAAACCTATATGAAAAGTACAATTTGTGGTATTCAAACAGCTTTGCGATTCACTAAGGTTCGAGTACTGAAATGTGGGTTTGTATATATCAAATATGGCATGTATATCGTTTCGTACGTAGTCGTTGTCACTATAAAATATGTAATAGAAATATCCATCCTCGATTATGTCATGTTTGGCCAGGGCCATTGGATGAAAGTGAGTACTCGTGCAGGCATTATTCGACTTAAAGGACTCGGCCAGCAGAATGGAACCGGTAAAGCACTTGAAGAGACCGTTTTCAAAACTCGAAACGGAATTGGACTCATCGGTTTCGGTCATATTGATGGCATTGCCACCATGACTGTATTTCCGATCGTACACATTTTCGCGCTTCGTTCGCTTATAAAGTCGATCATAAAGATCTCGTTTCCTTCGAGCATGTCCCAGGTTGGGATGAACAGGAGCACTGGAATTCGCACTGCTCTCCAGATTCGAGGCTGAACCTTTCTTCAGTTTTTTTCTGGGACGTCTGGTGGGTGTAGACGTTGTTGTACTGGTGTTGGTGTTATTAGGTTGTACAAGATCCTCAGTAAAATCCTCGCCGCCATGATTCTCCTGCTCTGGCAAACCTTCATGTGGAATCTTCTCCTCGGTTATTTCGGCCACATCTTCAAAGAAGACCTTCACCTGTTCATGTCCCTGGGCATAGTTCGCTCCAAACTTATTTTTGTTATGGTCTGTTAGCCCACAAAGTTTCAGTTCGCGTTGTCCCTTCACCACCAATATGCGTGAGCCATCGTAACGGGAACAAAACTTAAGTCGTACTTTCGCTCCTTTCAGTAAGAAGAATCCCCAATATTCCAGAGTATCGTCGGGCAGAGTCATAGATTTCTTAAGGCGAATATGTTTGTGATTTGTGGAGATTTCTGGTTTGCTGCGCAGTTGAAATGCATTGAAGTTGCTGCTCATCTTAAGGGTATGCTGTGAACAGAAGATTGACGAGATACCAGCACGTATCTCAATGATATCCGATTCGGCGACAGGATATATAACATCGGCAAAGATTGTCTTACGCAGATACAAAGGCATAATGATCAATGTAGCCGGTAAAATGACAATCATAAGACAAAAGATGAGCACACGCTTCACGCCGTGCATTTTGCGAGCCTCTGGAAAAGAAGGAAAGGAAAACAAATTAGTGATAAGGAATGGAAAACTATTTTGTAAAGAGTTGTAGATTAGATTTTTATACTGAATTTTCTAAACTAGGAAAAAATTTTTTTTAGAACATCATTGCAAACTAACAATTGGAAAGATCATGGCTAATTGCATTGGCTATCCAAATAAGGTCAAAAAAGTTCAAAATTCCCATTAAACTAAATTTGTATATATGTTTAGGAACACAGACTTTTTCACATTATTTCCTATATTTTAAAGTACTAAAAGAAGCATAATATTAAATCAGGCTAGAGCGCCTGATTTATATAATAAAGTAAATAGAGTAGAAAAAAGAAGTAATTCCATAAATTTTAAAAAGGTGAAAAATAAACATAGAGTGGGTGCCTCGAGAGCAAAGCTCGATGCTCAGTAATCGATACCCTCAAGCTCAGTACTTGATAACATGTGATACTCGATACTTAGTAGTCGATATTCAGTACTCGATACTCAGTACTCGAAACTTAATACTTGCTACTTGGCACTCGATACTTTATACTCGGCACTCTATACTCAGTATTCGATGCTCAGAGCTCAATACTCAGTACACGATGCTCGGTACTCGATACTTAGTACACTATACTCAGTGCTTAATACACAGTAAAACATACTCTGTACTCAATACTCAGAACTCGATACTTAGTACTTGGCAATTGATACACAGTATTCCATGCTCAGAACCCGATATCCAATACACGGTACTCAATACTGAGTACACATAACGCAGTACACTGACTTTACAAAGACAAAGGCGTACCCAAAAGAACCTGTCCGTTAAATAGCTTCGCTATAAAAGTTTTCCTCACAATGTCCCATTGTCAGACCTTGTGGTCCTATAGCAGCTTTAGGACATTATTATTCGATTTTTAGAAAATTTTGCAGATCTGTTAAAAGCCTTTAAAGTTTCACAAGATCAATTAAAAATTATTTTTTTTTTTGCTAATTTTTAATTGGCTTGGAATGTTTTGTTTTTTCATGGTATTGAGAAATTGGCACAGCAATAAAACATCAGCAGTAAAAAATTAAAGGTATCCTCTATCAACACAGGCAGTTTCATTTTAAATACATGCCGCAAGATTAATGAAAATAATATACACTTTATTGCGTCGTAAATCAATGATTCTAATCGTTTCAAGCTTCTGGGTAAAATTAATATACACTTAATTCATTCAAAAACGAGAGCCTAAGTTAAAGTCAGCCCTGTCCGGCTTCGATATACCCGTTCTTCAGGGGAAGAATTATTTAATAGCCTGCCCTTATTTTAATTAACATAGCATTAATATTAATGGCAATATATTAGCATTTTGCTAGCAGGCAGCGTATGCTAACTCCAAATATGTGACACAAGATGTATTATAAACCTGAGTTTAAAATATGAGATCGATATCTTCCGTCCGTCTGTCCGTCCGTCTGTCTGTCCGTCTGTCTGTATGAACGCGTCAGTCTTAGAGACTATAAGAGATAGAGACCCAAATTTTTGCATGAACATATGTGTATACCGTACCCTGATCGAGTTTGTTTCAGGTTTGCACAATTTCCCCCCTCCCCCCTTAAGCCGCAAAAAACTGTAAGAGCCACAATTTTAAAGTTACAATATTGTGTCTTAGCATATTTTATCTTTGGCCGTATATCTATCTCTTCTAAAAAGCGCGACATGATCCGAGCAAAAACACCAAAGTTATTCACTAAACAAATTCTCATTCTGCAAACTGCCGAAAACGAATTAATTTGCATTTTGTCTATCCAGAATTTATATGGCGCCCTTGTTATAAATATTTGGATTTAAAAATTAAAAGCACTCTATAAGTATAGCAGAAAGCATCTGAATTGCAATCTAAGGTCAGACAATTCTCGTTTTAAGGCAATTTTCTCAATATAAATGGGTAGGGCTTAACGCAAATAATTACAGAAGAACTTATATTTTCTGTGTTCTCCCACCTTCGAACCGATATTCCGTTAGCTGCTGCATTTTGTATAGCTTATATTTTTGCTTAACGAACAATCCTTTTGTTTAACTCGGCACATTGACTGCGACTGATTGCTAGCCAAGTATTTTTTATACTGTCTTGATTGTGCGATTATCAAATTAGAGCGGTGTAGTCTCAGTACCCGTAAACTTATCTGGGCCCCTCTCTGTGTGAGTATTTGTATTTGTGATTCGAAGACGTCTAAGTGTACTATATGTGTGTGCCGGCTTTCGGTTCTAAGTATTTAACAGCAATTGCAAATATATAAGTAAGCGATTCACAAATCAATGATTGTGTGATGGACCGCTATTTGATCAGTGGTTAGTAAAACACTTCAGATCTGAGACTGTGGCATTTGGCAGGTGATGAACTCAGGATTGACTAATTGAAAGTTTTCCATTGGACTATTTTCGGTTCATATCATTTGTTTGTTATTTGAGTGGATGACTTGTTATAAGGAGCGGTTTGAGGAAAACTAAGGGTTAGATAAGAAACTTTTTCTATTAAGACAAAATCTTGAAACAATTTAAAGTTTGACACTGTAATTTTGATTTAGAAAAAAATGGGAATTGAGCTTTACACAATTTAAAAATGTTTTATTTTCTATTTAATTTCTACCAACAAATTTCATAAATTATATAATTATAGAAGTAATTTCTCAAAAAAAAAACTTATTTGATTGATAACTTTCTAAAAATATTTGTAGTTTCTTTGCTATCCATCTAACTCACATTATTTTCCGAAAACGATTTGTCTTATCGCCCTTAGTTACGCAGGTTGCTTGCGATGTTTTCATTTCGCTTATCAAAAGGCCTATATTAATTACCGGTCTCATTATTGATGCCATGTTTAGCTATTTAGCCTGCGGCTTATCAATGTCAACCCATGATCAGAAGTATATTAGCAACGAGCTATTCAGACATATATTTTTATTTTATTTATGGCTATAACACTTGACGGTGTAGGCAAAAAACACGCACTCGTTTTTGTCACGTTTTTGTCGAGTGTTTTTATAAATTTAGCTTTTGTTGATAATTAAAAGCAGATTACCAGCTGGACAATACTTGTGGTACACTAGACAAATGAACTTGAACTTTTCAAACTGTTGAGAAATGGATTTAAATAATTATAATTTCAAATAAAGGCTGATATATGAAACACAAACAAACGATTGATTATATAGCTAAGTTAACACAAAGTTCAACAGTAAAATATGCCTAAAGATGTTATATTTACTTAAAGTATTCAAATGCAATGTAAGTGATAAAGACTGTTTTGGTTCATTGCATTCTTGCAATTCGAATTCCATATTGAAATTGGCCATTCTTGTTCAGAGAAGAACACGTTACAATATCTTTACAACCCAATAGATATGAAAAAAAAAATTTGGCAGCGATCGGACTTCATTTAGTGGACGTGCGCTCGCCCTTAAAATCGAAAATTTGAAATAAATATATGGAAAATGAGGGGGATGAGTTTGGAATTTAATCTCTAAAAATTCCAAAAAAAAATTTAATATGTTAATTCTCTTTATATCCTTTTAGGGAATATAACATAAAATTTTTTAATATAAATGTGTCTTATTTTGAGCGTAAACTTGGCCAGAACTAAAAAAAAGGTCAATTTTTCCAATTTTTTTTGGTATATTTTTCCAAGAATTTTTAATATATATGAGATTCTGATTTTTGCTTTTGCCCGGGCGGCAAAACTATCGTTTTGGTCCCAATTGATATAATAAAAAGTTTGGCTGCGATCGGACTACATTTAGTGGACGCGCTTTCGCCCCAAAAACCAAAAGTTTTAAATATACTACCAATATATGGGATCAGATACGGATTAAATCTGTAAAATTTGAATAAAAAGTTTTAAGTGATTTTTCTCTTTAAATACTTTAAGGTGAATACCATTGCAACATTTAACATATTTTTGTTGGATATTTCGAGCGTAAGCTTGGTCAGAATCATATGAAATCGGCCAATTTATCACATATTTTTTTTTTTTTTTTATAAAATTTTTTTTTCGCCCGGCGGAAGACGTTTCGTTTTGGTCCATGAACTTTATTTAGTGGATTTCTGTGCAGTCATCTTTACAACACGCATATTGAAAAAAAAACACCTTTAAGACTTGTCGGTTTGACGGCAACTTTCTTCCCAGGATTTGGTGCTAAGTCCGACCAACCAACTCTATCTTCTCTGTGGAATTCTCGAAGCTTCGTGTTCGAGCGGGATTTTAAAGCTGTCATGGTTAGTGTTTTTCTTAGACACATGAACAAATGTAGAGAAATAACGGTTCGTCAGCTGATTAGCAGAGATACGAATATCGATGAAGACATTCGCTGCGTATCGATGGATTCAACTATTTATCGGTATCTGTTAGCTAATTTAAATTCAAATCATGATCTGAATCAGAAAGTACATTGATTTATTTAACAGTGTCATTTACTAGCGATAATCAGAATCTCGTATATATGTATTATTTTATCATAAAAAAAAAAAAAAAAAAAAAATGATTCTGATCAAGTTTACAATCAAAGTATCCAACAAAAATATTTAAAATGTTGCTATGATATTTCGCTAAAAGGATTTAAGGTGAATTAACACTTAAACAAAAATTAAAAATTTTTACTGATTAAATTCGAAACTCATTTTAGATAAAAACAAAAAAATGTGAAAAATTGGCCGATTTGATTCTGACCAAGCTTACGCTCGAAATATCCAACAAAAATATGTTAAATGTTGCTATGGTATTCCTCTTAAAGGATTTAAAGAGAATTAACACTTAAACAATAAATTAAAAATTTTTAGAGTTTAAATACGAAACTCATCTAAAAAAAAAAAAATTTAAGGGCCAGTCTACTAAACATCCTATGATCCAGTTAGATTTTTCAGATACTTCAGGCAACACTCACAATTCGATCTGCAACTATCAAGGAAAAAATGAGGATTGATGATAGATATATTCAGAAAAGAGACATTTGTAGGAAATGGACAAAATCAGGGAATCACTGATGCTCGTTTGCAGCTCGTCTTGCTGTTCATAAAGAGGTGTAAAAAAAACTCTACAATGCACAGTGGCCGGAATGTCAAAAATTTTGGCATAAATTAGACCGACCCAGTTAGAGGGCTGTAACTTGGAACATTAAATAGTAGTGATATAAATAAGAAACGAGCAATATTTTGGACCGGTCCGAGCACTCCCACTAGTACTGCCCATACAACTCTGTCCCTATGAGCGCACAGATCTCAAAGATGGTAAGAGATAGAGGTTTGACATGTAAGGGACATAAACTTCTTATACTCACAAGCAGATTAAATTTATTTTTTGTAATTTTTGCCACGCACCCTCCCGCCTCCGCAATTTGGAAAAATCGTCATATCTCCCACAATTTTGAAGATATGTATATGGTTCGAACCTTTGTGACATATTTAGTAATCAACATTACAAACGATAGTAAAGTTATAAGCAAAAGAAATTTCGATGTCGCAGCGCTGCAGCTCCGTTGCGTTCTGGTGTTGCTGCAGCAGCAAAATACACTCTAAGCATTCTCCTTCGCTGGTACAGAGTATATTACAGTCGGGCTTGCAAAATTAGCCAAAAATAATAAAAATACACTGTTCCCGTCTGCAAAAATATCAAATATTTCGAAAACGAGCAAAAACGAGCAAAATTTATTAATTACACCAAGTCATATACATTTTAATGGACACAATTGCATCTTTAGTTGCGAGAAGCAACGAGGAGCTGCCCACTGCCCACACACAGCAACCTCGCATAAAAACAAAGGCACAACATAAAAAAGCTTCCGATTTCTTTCTTTTCTTGTTATTTACATGCCTTTTTCAACGTTTTGGCATTTCAAAACATTAATTGCTCTATACATTTATAGCTGTTTTTATTATTGAAAGAACAGTCGTGCCATGGCACCAGAGAAATACAATTTTGGTTGAAAAAAAAAACCATTTTTAGGGCCGTGCCAAAATTTCAGTGAGGTACAAAAAATGTTTTGAACTTGCGATTAGAGTTCTTGATTCTTTCAGAGGAATTAAGCTTTCCAAACTCATTTATTTTTTGACTCTATGACAAAATTTTGGCAGTTCCAAATAAACATATCTTAACATAGTCGTGAGCCGATTCGTTATCTTTTGCAGTTTTCGGTACGGTTCTGCATTTTCAAACAGCCGTTGATTTGGTTCGGTGCGGTTTGGTTCGGTTCGGTTAGGTTCACAGCCGGCTTGAATCGCTGTATTTCAAGTAATACTTGATTCAAGTACAAAGTTCTTATTTCAAGTACGATTTTGGTTAAATTCCAGAAATACTTGAAGACTGCAGACTGTTTCCGAATATATTAAGTACATTTCGAATTAATTAAAAACATTTTTTTGATTGTAATAGACTTAACGACCCGATTAATATAATTTCCACTGGCTTCATTTCCTATCATTTTCATTTCTAAAAATGAAGCCGTTTCCATTGACAAATTGTCATCATTTTGACACTTTGACGAAAACAGCTGCTTTGTTTGTTTTAAATAACAGGCGGCACTTTCAAACTTACGTGGACTTTTTGCAATATTTAGCAAAAAAAAAAAAAGACATACCCCTCAGGACAGCAATCCTCGTGGCGAACGCATTGCCTTCGCCCTAAACTATCAGCAGAAAGCTAAATACATAACTTATTTTTAGTAAATTTTTACCTATTTATATTTTAAGCAAAATACGCCTACTTTGTCGGGGCATTTGTCATCATTTTCGAGAAATGATAGAAATGGAAGGCAAAATGAAGTGACAATTCGTGTGGAAAAAATGATATCATTTTCTTCATTTCATGAAATGAAGCTTCATTTGTTCAGTGAAAATAGGCTATAACTCTGTATACAAGTGAAAACGAGAGCGTAAGTTAAAGTCGGCTGTAACTGACCTTGATATATCCGTTCCTGATGAAAAGAAATGTTAAACAGAGTTCCTGCGTTCTGAGGATGAACATCCGAAAAGTATTCAACATTTTTTTAACTTCGCTATTTATTATCCGATCTTGATGAATATTTTAGGGATTATAGTTATTACTAATATAAATTTAAGTTATAAATTCAATATCTTTAAAAGTGGAGTTATTCAACATTTTCTATTGTGGGGGCGGGGGTGGGCGTGGCAAAAAATTCGAAACAAACTGGATCTGCGTGCAGACAATAGGAGTCTACATAAT
>JAEIFU010003897.1:0-22579 GCA_018904235.1 Lordiphosa stackelbergi | reverse complement strand
GTAAACTCTGGAGCAATACTATAGCCGCACCTTGTATTTTTCAGTGTACGCATAGAAAGAGTAGAGGTAGAAAAACTTTGCGATTACCGTTTGAAAGAGCGTTAAAAATGAGAGAAAATAAATGACAAACATCAACACTCTCAGTGCAAAAATTAACCGTTATGTTTCATTTTCGTTTTGTGAGTGGTGCACTACTATAGCCGCACAATATTATTTCTTATTCTGTGTTTGCTCGCGGCGAACTTTTTTGGCGTACACTTGGTTGAGTAACTATTTGTAATAAATTCGTAAATATGCCAAGTGGGCCAGTGCTGTCAGATGTCGAGAAATGCCAATTTCTGGCGCTTAAAAGTGAGAATTGCTCATTTCGTGAAATTGTCTAAAAAATTGGTCGCTCCGACAAAGTTGTGCGATATTTTTGTAAAAACCGAATTGAATATGGAAAAAAAACACGTAGGACGTAAGCCGAAGATAAGTTAGCGTGACCAGCGCCGATTATTGAGTGCTGAAAGCAATTTATAAAAGACCGCTAATGCGTTAGCGGCTGAATGTGGCCTAAAAGTGCCTCGCTGGGCCGTTGCAAGGCCTTTAATGAAATCTGAAAACATAGTGCTACGAATATTTAAGGTGGCAGCAAGGTTACTGGATCACCATAAAGAAGCCCGGATGAAATTCGCCAGAGATAAAATGGGTACTGACTGGTCAAAAATAAAAAGTTTTTATGGAGCAATGCAAATATTAATTTATCTTTCTTGATCATTTTCTCGGATGGGAAACAGTTTAATTTGGACGGTCCTGATGGGTTTTCGCACTATTGGAGGGATTTGAGGAAGAAACTCCTGTAATTTTCTATGAGAAGTTTTGGAGGAGGATCATTAATGGTTTGGGCTGCGTTCTGCGAGTGTGGATGATTGAAGCTGGCATTTCCAAGCACTCATATCAACTCAAGGCAGTACGAGGACATTTTTCAAATGAATTTATTGCCTTTTCTTCGCGGTCGAAAGCGACTAAAGTTCATTTTCCAACAGGACTACGCATAAATGCACGGCTTGAATGCAATAATGTTCGGTTTTTGGAGTGGCTCGCGTTCTCCCAGGACATGAATCCGATAGAAAACCATGGAGCGTTGCTGGTCCGAAGGATTTATGCTCAAAGCCTTAAGCACAATAGTACTAAGGACCTCAAATTGGCAATCATTAAGGCATGAGAAGAAATACAAAGTCCTCTTCCTTCCTTAATATGAAAGTAAAAGTCTCTGTAATAGAATTTAAATATAAATGTAAATAGTTGACTTTAAACTGCATGTAAGCAATGTTACTTACGACGAATGCCAGTGGCGACAGTGAAGGCTCGATCGCATGTCTTGTCCGCAGTAAATTTTCTTGCACTTGATGTTGACAATCGTATATAATCTGCTTTTTTAATTTTTTCCTAATATTATTGCTGCTGACATTAAATAAATTTAAGCCCGCATTTACTTTTTTAAAGAAAAATGTTCACTTGTTTGCTCTTCAAAAAAGACAACGAGAATGAGATACACATTTTTTTCTTGCCTTTGCTCAAGGTTACCTTTTTTTGTCTGCTTTGCCAGCTGCAGCTGCGTAGCACGAAAAGATCAGAAGCGAAGAGAGCAAGAGAGAGAGAGAGAGAGAGTGAGCACGAAATTTCTCTCGGTCGCCGAAGCGACATGCGCAAATAGCTTACTTTAGCAAGTGTTTTGTAATTGTCGTAGGCTGCCATACGACAACGCGTGCAAAAGCAATCTTACTTTAAGCTTGTTTTGCATAACGTTTGCTAAATTGCTGGCTGGGATATAAAAAAATGGTGTCGGAAAGCTTTCGTAAAATTCCGACAGGCCTCTTACGCTCGGTCGGACTCAGACAAACTAAAATTTCCATTCATATCCATCGGAAAGCTCGTAGTGCCGCTAACTTGACAGGTAGAGGCGCTGAATTAAAGTCACAAACAGCTGATTCAATTCCGATGGGGTGGTAGCAGAAAAAATAATAAAATAGCATAGAAAATCCCAAAATAGCAAATAAGCGCAGTATGACCGTTTCACATTTGGTGGTATTTTGATGAAGGATGGTGTTTTGACGTTAAACAGTCACACTGCACCGTACGCTGGCCCACCCATCGGAATAAGTTGTCAATTCCGCTAGCGGACGATTTAGTTTATCTGAGTACTACGCCTTAAGAAAAAATTTCTACTAAAATATTTGAAGTAAGATTCGAACTTTTATCCGAAAGCTTTTTAATGGTAATTACTGAATTTGAAACCGTTGGAATGCCAAAAATTTGGACATATTCACTTAAACGAGTTTTTGAAGGCTCCCTTATAAAGTGCTAGCTGACATAATTATATATTGAGTTTCTTATATTTCTACCTGCAATTTTTCCAAACTCATGTCCCAATATATTGACGGAACTTAACCTAAAACTTATTGATCAAGCGACTAAGGGACAACATTGCCAATAGCCGCTCTTTAACTGCTGACCTACTATTTATCTATAACTATAGCGCCATTCCAAAATATTTGTAATTCATTGTTGTAAACATAAAAAAAGAGTTATTATGCTCTCTGTTTGTCAAGCTAATTATAATAACTCCAAAGGGCTAAAAATGAAATTCTTTATATCGCAAACTAAGCTTTCTTACTTAAGAATACTTTTCTAATACAAACTTTAGCCTCAGTTCTCAAACACTTGTAAATGGAATATTCCAAAATCACTTTCTATTGTTGTTGCGATTATCTTCTCAAATCGATAATATTGTCTAGGTTTTGCTATACATAGCTTATGGTTTAGGCTGTGCGTTAAAAGAAATCGATAAGAAAGGTAAAAGAAATCGTTAAATGTATGTAGATTGCGACCAAATTAGGATTTTTGTCTTTCTGCTTACTAAATGTATGTACTGTACAAATATAAATCGTATCCTCGACCCTTTAATAAATTGTCGAATCTGTAAATTTTATTTTGGCTATTTTAAAGGGTAATAACTGGGCTTTCTCTTCATGTTCAAACATTTCCTTCGTCCTTTTTTTTCTTTGTGGTCAATTGCACAAACATTGCATGAGACCTTGTCTCGTCACACTTTTTGCACATTCCTCGCCTGCACCGCCACCTTCATAGCTGTCTCCATAAATCACACAAAGCATTTGAAAATAATTCCGTTTTGAGTGGCCTTTTCGAATGTTATACATAGCGCCTGGGGTGACGTTTGCTTCACCTGTTTCGGTCACTCAATCAATGTCCTGGCTGCTGGACAACTAAAATAAATCATTAAAATCAAACATTAATCAATTTTATGGCCAGTTGCTACAATGGTCATTAAAGTGAGAGCCTAAAGATTTTAGCACGCAATGCCGCCGGGCGGAGTCGGATATCCGCTAGAAAGAGAAGCCAAAAGAAGAAGAAGGAAAGCGAAAAGTAATTGAACTTTTGTGTGGCAGCAGACACGCCACTTTTGCGTATAATGGCAAAAACCTTATTTAAATATTATAGTTTAGAATGTCATGTGCTGGTGCCTTTGTCGTCTGCGAACTTCCGTTTTTGCTTGCCCCCCACAACAACCCTCTCTTAGCAATTAGAGTGCATTAAACTTTAGTGTTTACGCATTTGAGTTTCGTTCCACAGTTGTTGCCATGACTCTTCATCGTCGTCGGCCATCACGTGCTGCATTTGATGTGGCCCCAAAAGGATTGCTACTGCTCTGCTCTGCTTGCAGTGGGGTGCGGCAGCCTGCACATTAGGGCCACTCACGCGATGTCTACATACGATTTGTGTGTGTGTTGTGCCAACGTTTACGTATAATTGCATTGATTGGAGCATTTAGTGGGGTGGGCTAGGACATAGAGGGAGCATAGAAGTTGTCAGGTAATTGCGCTATTCATGATTCGCCATTACTTTGAAGAGTTTCACAATTGCGCGTATTATAACCTGAATGACTGTTACTGCATAATAAGCCCAGGCTAGGCAGAAAAGTTAATTGAATTTTTTTTAGCAAATGTTAATAAACACAAAATTAGAAATGATTTTACCCCAATGATTCCCTTTGGACATTTCAGGTGTCCACTTGAAGCGGCAAAGGTGTATCGTGAATTGGTTCGAGCGTATGCAAAACTGTTTTCGCGGACATTTTGAATTCCGTATTGTCTTCAAACTGGTATATACAACAAATATTAAATCACAACAGCTTGACTAGAAAAATTTATTTGAATAGAAAACGTTACTTGGATAAATATCGTTGTTTAGAGTTGTTTATAGAACCAGCCATAATTTAAAAAAAAAACTGCTTAACTGTGTTAACTTTAAAGTTTTCCAACTATGCAGGGTGGGCTATTTATAAGATCCATATAATCGGCTTGTATGGCACCTGGCGAAGGCAACGGTGATTTGTATTGGATTTACTACCTGTCATTAACATTTTTTTTTGCCTTGTGTAATGTTGAAATTGTAAAATATCACTTTGATACTAAAAATATCATTTTGAAATGGTCAAAAATTTCACTTTGAATTTCAAGTTTGTCATATTGGCTTTTTTATTAATATGAAAAAAATAAATGAGCCCAAACTAATTCTTACAATACAGCGGCTGGTATTAATTCTACAGTTAAAGTAACCGACATAAGAAGGTAGCTGCTGAATTGCAGCCGATGGGACAGAGCAATTGAAGATAAAGCCACTCGATTCTTTAAAAAACAGCGACCTGCCTCTTTTGTGTTGCTTTTTGTGTCCTTTTTCACAGTTGTGTGCAAACAACTGATGACCTCGATCCAGCAACGTGTTCCTGTTGGATGCATAATATTGGTTCAAAATTAGTTTAAATATCAAACTCAAATTAAACTTGTACTTTTTTGATGCAATCCTTTTATGGATTGAATTTAGTTGAATATCGAGCTCAATTTATCGAGCTGATTTGATCCGACTGAGGGATCACGTCCAGCTCGAATAAGAAGTTAAAATAAAACCCGTGTGTTATTGAAATATGCCTATATCGAGCTAAAGTCGAGCTTTCCCGAGCTAAAGTAAGACAAGAATTCTGCGATTAAAAAAATCCGTACAAGTCCGTCAGGTCAATCCTCCCATCTTTAGTTCAAAACGAGACGGATGGGGGGGGGGGCGGGAAATTGATCTGTTGAGACCGACTTGCGGGAAAACATCGATTTGGATTTCTCGGATTTTTTTTTCTGTGAAGAAGTTGAACGAGACGAGGTCCTTATTCCAGGGTTGAAATTCAAAAACGTAACGAAGCCTATAAGAAGTGGAAACGGTACAGGACAGATCGTCTATTTAGAGACTACCAGACTCAGCGGAAAGCCGTAACGTTTTAATGCAACTCTGCAAAAAGAAGCTACTATGCCTCGAAACTCACAAGTGCAATATCATCCACCCAGTTTTGGAAGGAAATTAAGTGTTTAGGAGTTGGTAAACCAAGGCCGAATATATCTAAAGATATTGATCCCAATGATCTGAATAGAAAATTCGTGCAATCACTATCTGGAGTACCTGATATCATTGACAATACGTACCTGACTTCTGAAGCATATAATAATTTAGGGTCCATGTTTTAACTTTGTATGTGTTGATCAATGTGATGTCCTATCTTCTATCCTTAAAGTAAAGTCAAATGCCATTGGACTAGATGAAATAGACCCCAAATTTATAAAAATTCTTCTTCCTCAAATTCTATCCCATATAACTCATATATACAACACAGCATTAATGACATCCGTTTTTCCTCATGCCTGGAAAATAGCGAAAATTCTGCCAATTCCAAAAAACAATAATGAGTATCGTTCAATCTCCATATTACCGTTCTTATCTAAAGCATTTGAGCAAGTCATGTCTAGCCAAATATCTAAGTTCATGCAGGAAAACTCTTTGCTGAATGACAGACAATCAGGATTCAGAAAACAACGCAGTTGCACTACTACCGTAATTAAAATCAGTGAAGATATACGACGAAATATGGACAAGGGCAACGTAACATTTTTGACTTTGCTAGATTATAGCAAAGCGTTTGATTTGGTCAATCACGAGATTCTCTGCACAAAGCTTGGTAGATTATATAATTTCTCCAGTACAGCATTAAAATTGATGAGCTCTTACCAACATAACCGATTGCAAGCAGTAGCTACTGTGAATAGAAGATCATCCTTTCTGTCACTAAATCGTGGCGTCCCGCAAGGATCAGTTCTTGGACCATTACTTTTTTCGATATATGTTAACGACCTCCCATGTGTTCTGTCTAAATGTGAAATTCAAATGTATGCAGATGATGTCCAGATGTATGTTAGTCGCCCGTTAAACAACATTTCTGAATGTGTTGATATTTGTAATAGTGAACTTGAGCTGGTACGGAGTTGGGCAATGAAAAATGGTCTAAAAATCAACCCAAAAAAGTCAAAGTGCATTGTTGTATATAAAAAGACATTTGATACAGGCTGCTTACCAAATATAAAGATTGACGGTATAAATATAGGCTACGTTGAGAAAGCAGTAAATTTAGGTTTTACATTTAACAATATTTTATCATGGGATGACCACATAAACAACGTAATTGGCAAAACATACTCCTTAATCCGACATTTAAATATAACGAAAAGTTTAATTCCAACACATATTAAACAACTGATTGCAAAAAACATATATAGCACCTTCGCTTTTATACGGTGTGGAAGTGTTTGGTAGTTGTAGAGCAAAGTCTAGATCTAAACTGAATGTTGCTTTCAACAATATAGCTAGGTATGTCTACAACAAAACACGAACAGATCACATATCTGAATTTGCAGAGAAAATTTTTGACATTCCGTTAAACTCGTGGATCTGCTTGAAAGTTCTCATTTTCCTGCACAAAATAATTAACACCTCAGAGCCTTCATATCTTTATGAAATACTAAATTTTGCTGCGTCTCAACGAACTAAAAATCTAATCTGCCCTAAAAATGAACTCGGTACCTCTGACTTCCATTTCTTCCCATTTTCTATTCGCCTATGGAATCATTTACCAAACAATATTAAATCAATAAAAAGCGCACCACTATTTAAGAAAAGTTTAGAACACCATCTCAAACAATAGCACAAATATAACTAATATATACTTTTTGTTTTTATTTTTTCTCTCTCTTTTTGTATGTAATTAGTGATTGGTTATATAATTTATTCGTAGTTGGGTAATATATTTTTTGTATTGTTTTCAAGTCGATTTTAACCAGTGGTTAGTGCCATGAACATAAGTTGTAGCATAAGAAATAATAAAACAACAACAACAACAACAGATATTGTAGGCGAACCCTAAGCCGAAACAATTGTAAAACAATATGGATCTGAACGTTTTCATTCCCCAAGATTTTGGTTCGTAGAACTATCAAAGCAATTCCTGATAACGTTTTCTTTTACTTGTTTCGATTAAAGTTCTGATGAGAACTCTTGCCGTACAAATTATCAACAAAAATAGAGGGAAGTTAAGTTCGGCTCGACCAAAGCTTATATACGCTAGAGCATGATACATTTCGTGGTAAAAACATATATTCCTAACTGGAGAGTATAAAGACGCCACCATTGAAAACAAAATAGTTTTTCTCACTAGAACTACATTTTCGACCGATCGTTAATTTGATGTCAACTTGTTAACAAATGTATTAGCATGTTAAAATATTTTATACAGTCTTAAATTGGCAACCTTTTTGCTGATAAATTACAGAATTTTCGAAAAATTAGAGGATGTAAAAGTGTTCAAATTGTAAAACCTTGTTCAGAAGAGTTGTTTGGTATCTAAAAAGCTTCATTTTTGCAAAAAAATCGAAAAAAAACTCTGGGTTTAAATGGGCGTTAAATAAAAAACATTTTGTACAATTCATCAGCTGATTGTCCAAGTGTGCTGCCATCCTATTTAAAAATTTTCATAAGTGGCATCTCACTGCAGAAATATTATGGTACTTATAAAGAAGCATAAACAGGCGCATTTTAAAAAGCGTGATATTAAAAAATCATGACACAGCTAGCATAAACGTACTAATTGACGCCATTGAATGTCACGTCGCTTTTCTTGTACTTAAGCACTTATTGGTTAATTTTGTAGGCAGGTAGTTTTTGTAGCATTTTGTAGACACCATAGAAATTTTAAAGAAAACTCTCAATGACTTACATTCTTGACTATTTTAATTAATTTAATTTAGCCTTTTTTTGTGGCTGGCACTTGGCTTATTCACTGGAGCATGAAGCATAAATCAAAAAGAAAACTATGTAAACGTGGCTCGTGTGCGAGAGATCTTTGTGAAATTTTAATTGTGACCTCATGCCTGGGCAGCAGGAGAGGATTCTGCAATGGCTTCTGGTGCCACCTCTGCCTTCTCGGGAGCAGGCGTGTCTTCTGCTGCCGGAGCTGGCGGTGGTGTTGAAACGGGAGGTGCTTCTGGAGTTTGGGGCACAATTGTCACCGTTGCACGACTCCCTTGGGCTTTGATCTGAGACCTTTTTTCTGAGTGAGCAATGCTGCCGCGACGCGTGAATGTGCTTACAGCGCTAGCCACCAGTGGTAGCCCATGGGCCTCTTCATCTTCCGCCCTGTGACTCTCCAAAGCCATCAGCACCGAGTCCTTGAAATATTTGGTAGCATCGAACTTCTGGCGGTACATGCCCGTCGGGTGTTCAGGATCAAATTCAATATCCGGTTGTATGTCACTGTCAGTGACCAGCACACGCGCTCCCGGTATGGGTAGAAACTTGAAGAGACGCTTGCGCAACTTGGGACTTGGAACAGTTTGGATGAGATTTTGGAGGAGCGCAATTCCATGGGACGATCCACCAGTCGTCGTTCGGGTGGCAGGCGTTCCTTAATCACTTCCAGTTGGCGGGCTGTCAGTTGCGAAAACCTAAATAGGAGCAAGGAAAAAAAAAAAATAATAAAAAAAAAACTAAAATCTGAAATTAAGAAAAAAAAGGATAAAGTACTTCTGAAGCGAAATTTAAAACTAAGTAAAAATGTAGGATAAACTTAAAATTAAATAAACAGAAATCTCTGACCCGGTGGGGAAGATTTTTAACCAGTCAAGCAAGCTATGCCCCTACTCACAGCCAGGAGAGGTCAGAGATTTCCCCTAAGATAAATATAGAGATGTTTTTAGAGAGAAGAGAGATCTGTCGAGAGCAGGTGATAGAGATCATTATAATTTTGACATAAGACTCGAAATCGATTGTGCTTTGCATAATCAGTTGTGCATATAGGCAATATTAAAGGAAAATAGTTTCTGGTTGGCCTAGAAGGAACGGAGAAGTTAAGGCGAACTAAAGTTCAGAAGAATCTACATCACCAATAATTAGTTTATGAAGAAAGAAACACCTAATACTGTTCTGCGGTTAGCTAACGAAGGAAGGTCAATAAGCAAGAGTCTGTTAAGTGGTGATGGCAGACGAGGGTTGGGAGCGCCAATTTAAGCCACGTAGAGCAAACAAAAGTACTTCTTCTAGAACTATTTTCCGTCCGATCTTATGCTTTTTGTCTGCGGACACCAGACGGACGGCGTGATATTCGATGAGACGGACTAGAGCGTGTATAAAAGCCTTGTGGTATATGGATCATTAAACTCTTTCGACCAACGTTTAATGAACGTACACCCTGTCTCTATTAACAATAGAGGAGATATGAGGATTGAAACTCAATTTGGGGTCAAAAAGAATTCCAAGATCAACGACTGTAGGAAATTCGTTCCGGGTTCATTGCCAATCCTATAGGTAGCCAGCGAAGGCTTGCAACATAAAAGTCATGAACCGGCCTTGGAGCATTAAGGTGTAATTGATTAATCAGACACCAGGACTGCAAGGAGTTAAGTCATCTTTGCAATTTGTGGGTGCATCGGGTCGTTGAAAGATAAAATAAGTTTTACATCATCGGCGTACATAAGTATCCGAGAATTGTGGGGAGATCATTAATAAAAGAGTGAAAAACAAAGGACCGAGGTGACTACCTTGTGACACACAGATAAAAAGGTTAAGTTTAAAACAAACTTTTGAGTTTATCTTTAAAAAAAATAGGGGATGGAAATCCTAAAGATATTTAAACGGTCATATTCAAAAAAAATTTTATAAATGGTTAATACATCATTTTTTTTTAAAAGAAATCCATCGTTACATTAGTAAATAATAAATTGTCTATTACCGACGCTTTAACATTTATAATAAACGATTTAAATATTTAAAGGTTATATTGTTCAAAATTACATATTTATATTCCCTATATATATAACTTCCACCTTTAAAAAAAATATAATTCTTTCAAAGATTTAATAAATTTAAAAAGATTAAAAAGCTTAAATGTTAAAAAAATACAACACTTTTACAAAATAGAAAGGATAATATGGTTATCCGATCTGGCCGGTTTCGACAAATGTGCAGCGTATTTGTACCAAAAGACTTCGTGCAAGGTTTGGTTGCGAAGCCTTAAAACTGACGTATTAGATAGCATAGAAACAACTCAGCTCGTCACGCTGATCAAGAATATATATACTTTATGTAGTCGGAGATGTTTCCTTCTATGCGTTACAAACATTCGGACAGTTTTAATATACCCTCTCCAAGGATATAAAAATAAATCCGTTTATTGGTGATTCGAGATCCTTGAAATGTGGGACCCTCGCTACACTTAGAAATTTTAGTATGCGACTTATTCATCGTATAATAATTCAGGACCTCTGAACTGTCAACTTCTAGTACAGATAATTTCTTCTTTAACATCTTGACAAAATTAACTATAAAACTTTCTACTTACCTCCCACTCTCAAATCACATTACTTTGCTCCACCACTTGCCGCTTTCACTTTCAGACATTTCCTAATTGTTGGCCACATTAAAAACCAATTAGAAACCATAAAAGCCAAATAAACAATATGTGTTGCATGTCAGAGGAGGCGAAATGCTTCGTTGACAACTAAATTGTGGACAGGCATTTGAGTGTGGGTGGCACAAGGGGCAACATAGTTTCACTCTTGCGCTGCCTAGCTATCAATTGGCCAGCTCTGGCTAATTGCAAAACTCTCGCAAGCGCACACACACATGAGTCTAAACAACGACAGCAGACCCGGACAGTGAATGAGCGAGAATGTTGGAAAGCCTACACAGAAAAAAATTATGTAAAATATTTTGAAAACTCGAACAGAATTGACAGAACACGCAACAAGGTGCTAAAACTTGTGCGTAATTTTAGTAGGCTTAGGAAACAAAATATCAAGCAATTCCAAATCAGTCGAAAACAAATTGGAGTTGATATCAAAATTGTGTTTTGTACTTTTATTATATAAAAAGAAAATTTTGTTTAACGCTAAGAACGTTGCAAACGAAGCCAAAAAACAAGCAGCAGAACTAAGGACAAAGGACACAAGAGGCTCTCAAAATGATCGGCAGTTTGTTATCAAGGCTTATTAAATTGTGCTTGGGCACCGTATATCCGGGCTATGCCTCCTATAAGGCGGTGCACAACAAGAATTTGAAGGAACATGTCGAATGGATGATGTATTGGATTGCCTTTGCATTTTTTACTTGCATTGAAACATTTACGGATATATTTTTATACTGGTTCCCCTTTTATTATGAAGTTAAAGTGGTTATTGTACTTTGGCTGTTGTCGCCAGCAGGCAGTTCCATCATGTATCGCAAGTTTGTGCATCCCATGCTTGCTAAACGTCAACAGGAATTCGATGAGTATTTAAATCAGACCGGTCGCTATTTCGCAGTACTAAGATTGGGCACAAAGTGTTTTAACTATGCCATTAAGATCATAAGACTGACCACTACATCCGCGGATGCACGTGGCCTGCAGAATTCGCAACCGCCATGTGATCTATATATACAGCCTGATGGGGATATGGTGGATGCTATGGATCAAGGGAATGAAACATATGCGGAGACGGAATATGATGAAGAAATAGATCAGATGCCTGTGGGAGATGCCGGAGCAGCACTTCTGCTTGATTTTCCCGCCGGAAATTGCCAGACACGTCGTGTAGGTTCAGCCCCGGCCACCCAACGTGGCTCATATTCACGACCAGCAGTAGATGCAGCACCCTCAACATTCTTTAGTGCTTTTACATGGCGTCGTAAGCTACGTGAGGCCACACCCGATGATTAGGCTGAGCAGCAAGCTTTGGCAGACTCGAACTTTATGTGCGACACATCCATTGTAGTTTCATACTTTTTGCGATTTTGTTTACTATTCTATTTTTCGACTAGTTTCAAAATAATTCCTTTTTAATTCCACAAGTTTAAAACAAAAATACCCCGTTAAAGCCTCAACTTTTTGTTCGATGATATAAATATTTGTTAAATTTTTCTTGATAACAATGTTTTCCAAACGGTGCCACTAACACAAACAATTGATAAAAATAAATTGTTCCCCAAAATCGCATTTAATTGTGTTTATGTTTTCGAAAAGTTATTCTTGTTCCATTTAATACTATAGATATTTACTACTACGAAGATAATATGGTATCCGTAATAAAAATGTAAGAAATAAGCGAAAATACAACATACACAACAAACAACAACAGATAAACAATTTTATTATACATAAGATTGTCAAAAAAGTCTTGCGGTATTTTTATTGAATTTTCAATTGTTCATAAAATTGGTTATAATAATGCGATTTAAGTCAAATATGCGCCGTTTTGTTCGATGACGAGTTCCCAACGAGATGCCAACTTCATAATGCCCCTCTTATAGAAGCTCGCTTCCCTATTGGCAAAAAACTCGGAGAGCCAATTTTCACAGGACTCTCTTGTGGCCAATTTCCGACTACCAAGCTCGTTCGCCATGGACAGAAATAGGTGGTAATCACTTGGTGCGAGATCCGGACTATACGGTGGATGCAAAAGAACCTCCCATCCGAGCTCCCGGAGCTTCTGGCGCGTCACCAAAGATGTGTGTGGCCTGGCGTTGTCCTGATGGAAGACAATTCGGCCTCTGTTGATCAAAGATGGCCCCTTCTGCATGAGTGCTGCATTCAAGCGGTCCAGTTGTTGGCAGTACAGGTCC
The DNA here is from genome assembly GCA_018904235.1 of Lordiphosa stackelbergi. Classification (NCBI taxonomy): domain Eukaryota; kingdom Metazoa; phylum Arthropoda; class Insecta; order Diptera; family Drosophilidae; genus Lordiphosa; species Lordiphosa stackelbergi. Next base: position 9,553 of record JAEIFU010003897.1, on the reverse strand, counting down.
GAATTGAGCGTTTGGCCATAGGGGAGCAGCTCATAGTGGATGATTCCCTGCCAATCCCACCAAACACACAGAAGAACCTTCCTGGCCGTCAATCCAGGCTTGGCCACCGTCTGGGCAGCTTCACCGCTTTTCGACCACGACCGTTTGCGCTTCACGTTGTCGTAAGTGACCCACTTTTCATCGCCAGTCACCATCCGCTTCAAAAACGGGTCGATTTTGTTGCGATTCAGAAGCGATTCGCATGCATCCATACGGGCAAAAATGTTTTTTTGCGTCAAGTCGTGTGGCACCCATACATCGAGCTTCTTTTTGAATCCAAGCTTCTTCAAATGGTTTATAACGGTTTGATGACTCATGCCCAGCTCTTGGCCGATGCTACGGCTGCTACTATGCCGGTCTCTTTCGATCAATTCAGCGATTTTATCGCAATTTTCGACGACAGGCCTTCCGGACCGTGGCGCATCTTCGATCACCTCTGCACCAGAACGAAAACGTTGAAACCATCGTTGTGCGGTGGAAATGGAAACTGTATCGGGTGCATTTTTGCCTTTATCGTAGTAGTACTGTAAAATATGCCGTATTTTCTCTTTATTTTGCTCCATGTTTGCGACGCTATAACTCACGAACGACTAAAAACAAACAACAATAAATCAAACACGTGTTAGCGCGTGAAAAGAGCTTTCCAAAAAGCTCTAGCGTGAACCGATGCGACGAATACAACTAGAACTACGCGCTTGCAAAGACAAGCTTGCGGAAATACCGCAAGACTTTTTTGACAACCTTATATATATTTTATATGGTCGGAAATGATTCCTTCCGCCTGTTACATACATTTGCACGACTTTAGTATACCCTTTTTACTCTACGAGTAACGGGTATAAAAATTTCAAATATCGGTTTCGGTTCCGGTACTGAGTTTTAATTGGTTCTTTTCGTTATACCGTTCCGGTTCTGGTTGCGGTTTGATTCTGATAACAACATTTTGGAATATCAATGCTATGCCAGTACATCATTGTTTCGAGGATCACCACAATCCTCTCATCTGCAGACTTGTTACTTTTCTCGCTTGAACCACTTTCAAATTCCCTTTATCTATCGGAAAGTTGTTAAATTTGCAAAAAATAATATATTTAATTTAAAAAAGTGACTAAAAACAATTGCTAAAATTCAATACTTAAAAAATTACACAAAAAATTAAATGCATTTCAAGGAGTTAAGACCACAATAAAACTTAAAATTTGGTCTACAAAAAGCTCTGGACTCAAAATCTGTAGGTTTTTTCGAACCACGAGACGAATCTGAATCGCAGCACAAAAAATCTTAAAAAAATAGATCAGTTCCAAATTAGTTGAACGGGAGGTTGTGATTTCACCGTAAGCAACAAATGTTTCTTTTGTCATTTATAGGCTATTTAAAATTTAAACTAACAGTCAAAAAGTGGGGAACAGTTGCTTTACCTGTGTAGTCCGCTCATTCGAAATAATATTAAATAATAAAGCAAATTAAAGTTCTTAAAACCGTCCTTATGCACAGATAAAATTTGATAAACATTTGGACTGAATATTTTAAATGTCGGTTATTGGTTAGTAATATATACATTAAATTTAAACAATAGTTCTTAGCTTATTTTTATTTTATGTGCTAAAACCAACAACTATCCGTTTAGTTTTAAATTTATCTTAGATTTTTATCTAAAGGAGCTAAAAATCGTCAAAACATATATGAAAAATGAAATTATAATTTCACAGTTAAAAGGAGATGATAATGACCATTCCAATTAGATCTTAGAGGATCTGCATTTTTCTCTGTGCTTAAAATCTCATTTAACGTCTTCTTGTTGAATATTTTGAATAGACGACGAAACCTTTAAGGTTGGCTCAGAACTGAATTCGTACCTGATTTTACAGAACTTTTCTTCATTAATTTAACTCACCAAGGGCGTACTTTTATAGGCTTGAAATATTACTAAAATCACTCATGAACTGGAGCTATTTCTAATAATTATGCCCTAATTGATTACTGCTTTAGTTACTTTCTCGAATCCAATATCTCTAAATATTTAAAAAAAAAAAAATTAGCCCTCTTCAATTGTATTGGATAAGAGAATCTCTTTAGAGAATTTTGACAAACGACTATTGAGTTACGACATGGCTATATCAACTCATCAGATGCTAATCTTGATCACCCTTTGTCTAAAATTTCACTGTTCTAATTGCACTAAACTAAGAACTTTTCAAATATGTGTACTTCTTTTGGTACAGTGTAAAAGCCCACCCAGTTGTTTTCCTGTTATACAAAATTATGACCAAAGTGTCAAATTTGCCAACCAGACACAGCCGCAGCTAATGCGGGTAGGTGGGGGGCTTTGAAAGTAGCCTCATCAGTCATAATTATGGCTTTTAACACAAAAGTGCAAAGTGAAAAGTGCATTGAAAACCCAGTTGACAGGCCCACATGGGATGAGTGGGTGTAGATGATATAGTTAACTTAGACCGCAACTAAAAGCGATTTTCCCCATTTTATACATACATATAGAGTATATTTTTTGTGCAGTCCCCACGCCAGCCCGGATATTTCCATTTCCAGTGCTTTCATGTCAGCTCATGTGCAGAAAAGTTGGCTTTTTGTAAATGTTCAAATGCCGTGCAAAGGCTTCTCCAGATGAAGTGCTGAACTGTAAAGGTGGAATTTAAACAAGTCTTTTGTTCAATGAGTGCCCATATTTAGTTACAATTTACAAAAAAGGAAAAGCCAAAAATAAAAACTCAATTTAAAATAATTCTCATAGTTCAATTCAATTCATTTCGTTGGCACAAACAATAAATTTTAATTGAAATTTAGCCTTGAGGCAGCAGTTTTTGGTTGCTGCCCATTGTCCTTAAGGCTGTGTGTTTTGCGGGCGCATTTCCAATTTTGCATCTCGCATTTCCGGGCGGGTGGCTGCGTATACATTGCAAATTTATGACAACCATTTTTTTTTTTTTTTGTAGTTTTTGCTACTGCCATTTTTTATATTTAAAGCAAGATATTGTCGTAGTTTTTTCCTTGTTTTTTGTTGTAAAACTTTTGCGCGTAATGAAATGTGCATTGGTGGGCAGGATTTTTGAAACAAAAGGAAACAGCTAGTGGCAGGGAGAGGGGAGGAAATATGATAAAGCTGAGTAAGTAAATTAAATAGAAAGGTTTTAAATTGTGTTATCAAATAGTTGGGAGCACCATTTTTTCTTCTTCAAAAAGGAAAGATGGAAAAGGTTGATTAAAGATATAGAACAGCAAGTTTTGAAGGAAATTTTTGTATAATATTTTATTTAAACAGTAGTTTATTGTCAAACGACTTATTACTTGTAGACAGGGTTCGGAATCGCTCTTTGCTCGCAGCTCTCGGGAGCCAGCTCTCGCTCTCAGCTCATTAAACTCGGCTTTTGGCTCTGAGCTGTGAGCCACAGCTCGTGAGCCGAGTGCTATCAAACGGCTCTCGGCTCGTGAGCCACAACACTCAGCTCTGAGCCGTGATCACTTGCATATGAAAGCTGTATTACAGTGGTGCCACAGAATTCACTTTCGCTCTAAATTCGCTCGAATTTGATTTCGCCCTGCCACAGAGCATGTTTTCGAGTGATTTGCAAATCGCGCACTCTTGAGTCGGCGATTTGTTTAGAGAAGACCTTAAATTTAAAGGGGTACCTTTTAACATTTGAATTTCGAAATTAATCGAACTTCGTTTTAAAGTTAATACAATATCGATTTTTGTGTTAAAACAAAGCTAAAAAATTAGATTAACTAGCAATAATTTTTCCGTTGATCTTTTGCTTAATTATTGTGCAATTTGTAAGTCGATTGCTGTCAATCAGAGTTGAACAAAGTGGCAACGCCGGCGCCAAAGTAATGACGAGAAGCCGCTCAAATGTTGGCTTTTATTATTCTTCCGAAATTGTTATAAAATTAATTATAAAGGGGAAAGCATCGAACAGATGTCCAGAGCGAAATTTGCTTGGCTTTTATGAAGGAGCTTAAAGACTTGGCCCCAATGTCACAATGGGCGACATGGAAGTTGCGGCTGCAGCCTGGAAAGAACTGACTTTAAGTCTGACCAACCTTTCCTCCGATTGCTTGAATTGAATGATGCGTGTCCGGCCCAATGTTATTTTCGAGCACAGCATCATTACCCTTATGATTTTGCCTACGTATATCGTCTGACTTAGAAAGCTACATGGCGGATTTCGTTGCCAGGTACTTCATCTTCATGTTGGCGAAAATTTAAATTTTTGTGTGGGAATAACAAATATTTAACCGTTAAAGAAAATTACGGCGTTTTTATGTTGGTTGGAAGGGTTCTCATGTTCGGTTAGCCATAATTTTCATATTTCAAAACCATGTACATGCTTAACCAAATTAATGTATTTTTTTGTGTGCACTCATATGGTCACACTGAAAAATATTAAAATCAAAAAACAACTGCTGCTGAAAACAGTTAAGTCTGTATTGATTAAAAGTAAACCCAAAATGAAAAATATTGGATGTGGCTTTTGTACGCAAGACACCTGCAGACATAGCCAAAAAGACAGATCCGCATTTTAATTCCCCTAGTTCATTGCTTAAGCTAAGTTCACACAGGCAGATAATTTAGCCAAATTTTGATTAAAATAGAGATGATTGAAGATTTTACAGGATTTAAAAAAAAGCTATAGTTTCATACGCAAAAAATTTGATCAAATATGCCCGGAAAGTTCCACAATTTGGCCTTTATGGCCAAATTTTCATCAAAATTTGTCCAAATTATTTGCCTGGGTGAACATAGCTGTAGACCTCTTGCTTAATCTCCCATCATAGTAACAAGTCGGTAAAAAAATATCCTTCTCCTCCTCTGTAAAATGCATGCTCACTTTTTAAAATTGGCGCGCAATAATTAAAACAAATTTTTGCCGATTGACAAGGCGCTGCCAACTCCCTTTTTTGTGCCTTTCCAGCCCTGCCGGTGTGACCGTGGCGCAAATGCCCGAATTCATAATCCATCTACATGAGACAACCGATTGCACTAATCCACTTGAGCAAAAACAGGAACAATGAGAAAAACGGCCCTAAATTTGTTATGTTAAAAAATAGGACTTACCAAATAGCTTACATTTCAAAATATTAATAAAAACCGCATTTAAAAGTCTTAATCTAATTTGCACTTTCGGGGGTGTCTACCCTATGCAGTCAAGTTCAAAAGGGTTTGTGAAATAGCTTAAAAAAATGAAATCGCTCGAAGCTATGTGGCATGGCGAAAATATTTGAGCGATTTGGCAAATCGCTAGAAGCCAAATCGCTAGTGAATTCTGTGGCTCCCCTGTTAGACTTTAAATTGCCATCTAGTCCGTAGATGCAAATAACACTAGTTTACAGCCAAATAAAACCCATTTCTACTGAAATTTTTTTTTTAGTGTAGTTTGGACTGGTGATCCAAAAATCGATTTAAAATTTTTCGTGGCTCCGTTTTCGAAATATGAATTTTTAAATTTTTTTGGTAGGTGCTCATACAATTTAAGCCATATCTCACTCGCTTCTTAATTGTCAGGCAAGATATGAATCGAAAGGTAATTGAACTGTGTAAAACATTGTTTTTAAATCGGCCTAGTAGTTTGAATACAATAATATTTCAAAAAATCGATTTTTTTGCTCGGAAATACGAGAAATTTCATTTTTATTCGCCTAGAAAAAAATATAAAAAAAACAAAAAAACTATTTTTATTTTTTCTACTAAAGAATCGCACTTCTTCGATTACGCTATCGTTGGCAGCTGAATTACCTTTCGATTCATATCTGGCTTGACTCTATCTGACAATTATGAAGTCAGATATGGTTTAAAATGTAAGAGCACCTACCGGAGAATGAAAAATTCATATACAGGGTTGCCCATATTCGACGGACCCATGTTTTTTTAAAAAATCAAAGAAAAAATAAAAATTTGGTGGTTGGCAATCTTAATCATTTAATTTGTTCCAAGTAGATTTGTTTACATCAATTTTGAATATGATATCTCTCAAATGGCCGCCTCTGGCGTTGATGGCGTATTGTGCCCTTTTTGCAGCATTTTCCATCGATTTCGCCAACATTTCGGCCGGAATAGCGGCTATTTCTTCACGAATGTTGGCCTTGAGCTCTTCTACGGTCCTTGGCTTGTTAACGTAAACCTTTGACTTCAAATATCCCCACAAGAAGAAGTCAGGCGGCGTCAAATCGGGCGAACGCGGTGGCCAGTCCAAATCACCACTTTTCGACATCAAACGGCCCGGAAACAATTTCTTTAGAAAATCGATTGTTATGCGACTTGTGTGCGGTGGAGCGCCGTCTTGTTGAAACCAGAACTGCCTCATACGCTTTCGACGAATAATTGGCATCACAAAATGGTCATCATGTCGCGATAACGCTCCTGGTTGATGGTAACAGCATGGCCATTTTCATTTTGGAAGAAAAACGGCCCAATGACCTTTTCGCACAAACGGCACAAAAAAATATTTTTTTATTAAAAGGCATTCTTGGAATCTCTTGAGGATTTTCAGTGGCGTAAATACGGCAATTTTGCTTATTTACGGTCCCATTCAATGAAATGTGAAAATGTGAAATTTTTAAAATGGGTCAAATTGATTTTTTTATGTAAGTAGTCATTAAGCGATCTGAAGATAAAAGTTATGGTTGATAGATTGGGTCAGGGGAACATGATAAACACAATTTTAAAAAAAGCACATAGAAAAATTTTTAAAATTATTTTTGAGATCACCATTCCAAACTACACTACAAAAATATTTCAGATGAAATGTGTCAATTATTTTATTATTATAACAAAAAACCACACTGATATGCTATCATAGTCTTGACTAAAATTATTCCATATTTTGAAAAAAAAATGAATGATCATATGTATTTTAAATCCTATCGAATAGTCGTTTTATCCAGTTTCCAAAAAAAATCTCACTTTTCGGCAAATTTTGGGGCTTTGTGTACTCTTTAACGTCTACAGCACCTTACTTAAATGATTGTTTAATACACAAAAAAAATGTTGCAACACAGAGTGACATGACAAGCATATTAAATGCAATAAATTCACTTAGCAACAACATGAGACATCTTACCAGCACCCACTCACACACACCCACACATTGACTCGCTGACACGTAAACGTTGACTGATATAAATGCAATTTCTTATGACAATGTTGGCCTCTGACGCCGCCAAGTATGCTACAAATAAACAGCAAAGACACGTGCTCAAAACCCGGGCTGTCGCTGGTGTATAACTTAATGGAATTGTTGGGGCACACTCTACCCTTGTCCCCCCCTTTATTTAGCCCACTTCAAGGGGACTCCTTTACACAGCTAAAGCCTAGTGCAGTCGGGCGATAATAAACAATAACAACAAAAGAAAGAAACTCATAATGCTGGCATGCAGAGTTCACATAAAAGAGAAATTGAGCCGGTCTTATCGATTTAATTAATTTTTTTTCTTTCCTTTTAAACTTGTAGAAACTGATTGATGGACTGACTAACTGACTAGCTGACTGCAGGTAAACACTTGTTTAGCATAGCCTACTTTTTGGGTGTCAAAATGTGAGTGCCTGCTAATTTGGGACTGGAAAACAATTTGTGGGGTGAAAACTTTAGTAAAACCAAATCTAAAATAAGGTCGACGGACTGTGGCTTAAGAAATATTTTTTCAACAGCTGACAAACCAAATGCTGCAGGGACAAAGGATAAAGCTGCCTTAACTTGTCATATATCTCTAAATAGTCTGTTGTCCAACTTCTTTTAAGATAATCTCTTATCAAACAGAAACTGTTCTATTTCATCAGTGAATTCTAAATTTTCTAAATATTTAGAGTTATAAATACATGCTTTAACGACCTTTATGATAATAAAACCATCAATATTAAGCAGGCTCGAGGTCTCGATATGCTTGCACATAACTTCTAAAAGCAGGAACACAACACACCACAAAGAAGGCTAGTTGATCGTACAGCTGCTTCATTGGTATCTCTACCAAATTCTGCTATCAACAAACAACCGTTCTCCATGCCTGCGCCGGTAAAATCGCTCTGGGAGTTTCGGTGCAATCTTAATATTTAATCTATTTTTCTTTATCTACTATTAAGAATTCAACAAGATTAGAGTTGCTTACACTAGTTGTGTTTTTTAAATCAAGATCGTACTCAATCAAAAGCTTGAGAGTTTCCGGTCGCAAATTAATTGAACTCAGTTTAATCAAAATATTCTTCTTCAATTGGATTTTCATTTTCTTCCAACAATATCCTTCTCCGAACATTTTCCAAAACGGGCAAAATCATTGTCGCATTAATTGTTTTCGGTATCTTTGCTGGACCTTTTTATATTGGAGTCTACAATATAACACTAATGAAAGGCATTACTTCCGGGCTTTTCATCCTTTTGCCTATTAATGATTGCCTCTGTAGTATCCTTTTGTCAGAGCTTTGTAGCACCATCTAGTTTCATAGGCATTAAATATACAATCTGAAATGATCTGAGATAAAAGCTGTATTATTTTAACTGGATTCTTGCAGCAATGCTGGAGCCAGCTCCGATCTGTAGCATGGTCTTTACTTAACATTATTGTGAACAACTGTGCCAAGACTGATCCAATAACAAATAAATTTTTAGACCCTATTTGGTTATACCAAGAGAACAATGCTGTCTCCAAGTGAACATTTGTGATACTTATATTCCTTTTCTTATAAGGATTGTTTACAGCACGGACCTCACTTGCATTGTATTTAATGCGCGAAATGGTGCTGCCGCATATTTTATTCTTCGCAGCAAGTATCTTTTAATAACTGATTGTTTTTAAGTCATTAAAAACGAAATTTTTTATTTAGCTGTTAAAATATGACTTGAAGTTATTGCAGTTTATATTACAAATCTTTGGAACTCCTTCTGAGCCTCTTTCAAAACAGAAGAGGTTTGGTTCGATTTCAAGTTCGCGAGGTAATAGATTTAGAACGTTCGGTTTATGGTCAGATTCGATAGACCCAAGAAACAGAATTCAAACCTGTTCTGCGGGGTTCAGCTTTCACTCTTCTACGCTGTGACCGTAAAGGAAGGGTATGCCTTGAAATACCATTTATAAAGATGCACGAGACTGACTGCAAGTCGCCTATTGCTCAATGCTGGACAATGACCTAAGAGGTGCTGTACACTCTCCTCCTCTTCTATTAAATTACAGATCGATTGATGGTTATTTGATAGGTAGTGTATATGTTGCTCTATATGTTGCTCTTATCCAATGGAAGCTGTGTGGTAGTACCAAGTCTAGCGAGGTCGGCCGTCTCGTAGCCTAAACTGTTACAGTTTGTATACATCCAAATGAGATTAATTTTAAAGTGATTATCGATTTCATTAAGAGATCTGCGGCACTTAGTTAGCGTTTTGGCATCATTAATATTATCGTCGACTGTTTTTAAGGCAGCTTGGCTAACATAGAAAGGGAAGGCGTTACGTTGAAAGCTACAACCTCTGGTTTGTAATACAATGTTCAGACCAAGGGCGAACGCAGGTTTAAAATT
>JAEIFU010003896.1:0-22580 GCA_018904235.1 Lordiphosa stackelbergi | reverse complement strand
AAAGGAAAGAGGACTTATTATTTCCCCTTAAAGCAGGAACAACGCTAATTTAATTTAATTTGAATTTTTGAATAAGAAAAATAACCAACCAGAACACTCACAAATTAAATGTTTAAAACGCTTTCTTTTTTCACTTAGAATACGTGTTTTGTAACCGTATTTACAAAGCTTGTAGAAAGCGTAAATAAATAAATTATAACACATTTTTTTCAAGCGACTTTTTTAAGCTTATAAAGATGGGTGCGTTTCGATTATAAAACGCTTACTTTTATGCGTTTTATAAATGTCACAGCAGCGTTTTATATTATATTTTTTATATGAAATTGTTTGCTGGGTCTCTCACTCTTTTTCAATTCTAGTTCTAAAACTTTGAAAAAATGTTCATTCCCAAAAAACATTCAAAATTTTTCTCAAAAAATGTTTTTCAAATTCGAATCTCGTGTGGGTCAGATGCCATTAAGCATGGAAGAACCCGTCAGCTCGAACTTGTACGGTCGCTCCAAGCAACTCACATACTGTGAACTCTACACTCAGACGAAAAATAGAGAATTTCATTTCATCATGGGATCAAGCGTGTACAATATCAGAAATATGGTAAGCATGCAAATTCGTGATCCACGAACAAATTTCTTAGAGTCAACTATAAAATTTGAATACCTATCTTATCCGCGAACGTCAGCAATCTTTTCTTGTTTGAGAAACCTAGCCAGCACGCACGGAGTCGCGCTTTGCGTAGATCATTCTAGCTGGGGATCCTGGGCGGAGCATTAATGGATGCAGCTTACAGGCAGACATGCATTGAGCAATCTCAAAGAAGCTCCGAGCGGTATATTTATAAAGAGTTGCATTATGACCTAGGAGCAAGGAACCATTTCAAAGACACCTTCACAGTGGATCAAATTCGCAGCATCTTTAAGGCTAGAGGAGAGATTCTGGAATTAAACTTTATCCCTAATATGGTTGGCAACGATAATACATGTTCACTGTGCAATTTGAGAAGAAAAGAGAACATTGTACACTTCCCATTTTGAGGGAGTACCGTTCAAATTAAGAACAAATTAAGCTCAATTTAAGAAAGAAATTATTTCTAAAGTTCAAGCACGAAAAGATTAAGATTAAGAAAAATTAATTCCTAAACTTTTTTATTAGTGTATAAAACGAAACATGTGCACTCTGGTTAACCAAGGATTTTGTTACGTAGTGAGAAGTCGAATCAAGTAGATGATGTCTGCCCACGATTAGTAGGTAAACAAATCGCTGGATAAAAAGACGGAGTGGACTCTAAGATGGCTTAACAATCATCAGGGTAAAACAAAATAGGGCCAACGACTTTACTCTATAGGTAAACTCTAGCTACCGAAACAAAAATCGTAAAGATCAATATATTTAAAAATGAATGATTGTCTGTCTGTCCCTTATGCCGGCCTAAACCGCTCATCCGATTGAAAAATGGTTGGACGCTTGCCTGCCATGGTTTCTAGCTTAAATAAATGCTCGAAAAATGTTCCAAAAACTGCGAAATTTCTAAAATATACCGTTCATGCGACTGTAATGAAACTTTTGGGGGATTGGCTGGTTGGAAAATGGTCGAAAAACCGCGAAATTTTTGCAAAATTTTCGATTGTGTGAAATTGAATGGTTGGATGCTTGCCCGGGAAATGTTTCCCCTCAGTCCCCTTCAGAGCTGAGTTAAAGTTTTAAGTTTTTTTTTGGGGATAACAAAAGCGCTAAATATTTCCCATGTAAGTAAAATGAATACCTATTGGTTTCAGAATCTTTCAAATGCTAAATTCTTTCATTTTTCTCAGAGAATTTGCAAACAAGAAGTGAGAGGGTGACTTTTCTGTCGAAAATGTCAGTTGAAGACGCAAACATAGACCAAAAAACCCCGAAATTTGCCCAATTTTATTTGTGTTTAAATTAAGAAAGAAGTCGGGTTAAAAATCGACTGGAAAAAATCGCAAAGAGGGTTACAAAATTGTATAATGAGTTCAAATGTCCGTAAAGATTTTATAGATTGAGAATAGAGTACCTAATTGCAGGCTGTCAGCGTCTCAAAAAATTCGCGAAATTTTCTAATTTTTATAAGTTTCGGGTATCATGAAGATTTGATGGATCGCAATTGTAGATGATTGTAGGTACAAAAAAGTCGTTTAAAATGACTGGTGAAAAATTTCAAAATTTGATAAATTGTTCAGCATATGATGAAAACTTAAATAATTGGCAATTGAAGAGAGAGAGAGAGATCAATCGTTGCAAAAAATCCAAAGAGGTTTTAGATTGTCATAAAATATGAAGTGTAAAATCCACGTACAAATTGAAAATTATTTGCAAGTTTAGATTATACCGAAGATTAGTTGGTTGGCAATTGAAACGGTTAAATAAGAAGTGTCGGTTGATCGGCTTGAAAATATTAGAAATTGGCAAAAATTGGTATATGAGTTCTGATTGACATGAAGACGGGTATCTGGAGAGTTGTTGTTTGAACGGATCAAAGCCGAAATTTCAAAATTTTATAATGAGTTTAGATTATCATGAAAACGGTTAAATAGACGGATGGTGAAGATCGAAATGTGCAAAATCCAAGAATTTTGCTAGATGAAGATTTGATATATGGCAATTGTCAAGTAAGCTTCACTTCTTCGTTTTCTGTTTATAATTCTAAAGGGGCGTAGCAACGCACGCCGGGTACCTGCTAGTGATCAATAAACCTTTATACAATTCATATTAAATTCCAAAAGCTAAGCTAGGAGTTTATGCTCTAGGAGCAGAGTTTCATAGCCAAGGCCCCTGGGGGCTGAACAGACATGGTAATTCACACCTAATGCTTGCCGAAGTCATGCATTCTCTGTGAGTAAGAGAAAGACAGTCATACTATCCATGCTCCTTCCTGTTGAACTCTGCTTTAAAAATTTTAAATTTATTTTTAAAAATAATTTTCCAAAATTTTCAATTATTTTGAAATGATCAAAAAATAATCAATTTCATAAAATAATCGCCTAATTTCACTGACACACTTGTGTGCTGTCTCTCAAGCTCAGTGATTTCTTCAGTGATTTTTTCACTGACTTTTTTCAGTTATAGCCTAGTTCCACTGACTGTTGATATGATCAACATTCTCCCCAACGTTTTTTCAACTTTTTCTTTGGAATATTTTTTTGTGAAAATTTGTTGCATTCAACCTAAAAATCATGAGCTTTTTTCAAGAAATATTTTATTTTTTTCGTTATTTGCAAATTTTATGACTGAAACATTTGCGTTGAGGACAGGCATTTTCACATTTTGGGTTTTATATTGGTAATTATCTTTAATTTTGTGGGCGAAATCAAAACGTAAATCAATCGTCAACACTTGTTGCTAACTTGTTAGTCGGGATTTACACGATGCAGCAAACTTAATGAAGATTTCACAGTAGGCTTCAAAGTTAAGGGAATTCTACTAGAGTTGTTGAACAAAATGTATAGAATCCCACTCGACTACTAAGAAAACTTCATGATGTTTGTTTTATCGTGTAAATCCCGTCTATTTTTAATGGAATCACCTAAGTTGAAAATGTACGTGTCAATGGAACTAGGCTATAAGAGTCTTATACACAGTCGTAAAAGCCAAGGTAAGCTTCTCTGCAATTGCTTGGCTTATGAATAAAAAGTTTTCCATATTCCAAAATTTTCAAAATATTTCAAAACAAATTTTAATAATCCAATAACTTTTATCAAATTCATATGTGGAGGGTTAATTGCTGGTGCCCCTGTGGGCAATGTTGATTTGTTGTAACTTTTTGACCTATCCAAGGCAAGGTACACTACTAAAGAACACGTCCAAATGATAAAAATATTGCAAATTTCGTCACAAAAATCATCTTGAGAAAATTTTCTGTATATGGAATAACGCTAACTCAAAAGGAGTTAACCAGGTACTAATGGAACCAAACAAAAAGTTACTGTTTCTGACGAAATTTGGACCGGAGGCGTCATTTTAAGAAGACTTTGGTGAGGTCATCACCATCAAAGGAGAGCTCTATTAAATGATGATAGCCGATTTCTTTTGGTTCAAACGATAGGAATGTGGAGGTTCAAATCAAATCTTTCCATCAAATCGGAGGGAATGTTCACTTCTCACAAAGCTAAAGCAAATTAGCCGCTACACTTTTTCTTGTGAGCTTTTTAGAAATTCCAATTCTATGCCAATAAGTGAACATAACACAGGCAATGACTTAAATTCAGCCGGTTCTCTAAGGTAGAGTTATTGAAAACTCTAACACTCGAAGCAAAGAAATAGTACAGCATTACTTTAAGCTTTTCGTGTAAGTTTTAATCCCTGAATTTCATGTTACTTGATTTCAAAATTATTAAAAAAATACTTCATAAACTTTTGAAACCTTTTCTTAAACTTGTTTTACTCCGTTTGGCAGGGTAAAAAGCACACTTCGCTTAACTTGGCTTAAGACGTTTCTAAATTTTATAAAAATTTAATAAAAAAAAAAATTGCAGATTAGAATCGTTAGCCCAAAAATGTCTCAAGTCAAGAACCAAATGTCAACCCACACAAATTATTTGAAACTCATAAACTTGGCTTCAAAATTAAGAATTTTGCGTTGGTTGACCAATAACTGGCAAAAGACTTTTGGATATCATTTATATGTCTCTCTGAGTGTGTGTCTGTTGGTCATTAAAAAAAAAAACAGCAAGGTGTGGGTAGATTTTAGTGCGAAATATTTGAGTTGAAGGCTGATCTTTTTTTTTTAACGAGTCATTGCAGGTGCATCGAGAATTTCCGTCTCCACCTTCAAGATGAGTTTCTAATGCACTTTTAATGATTGCTTTTCAGTCAGACATAACAAGTTGTTGTCGATGTTTTTTTTGTTCACGCACCTGTTTCACTGCTTAAGGCACAATAGAAGCCGCTGCCGACCAATTACAAAAGCGACAAAACGTTTAATGAACAAAACCGAAAACGTAGCCGGATAATTTGTGACATTTTCCCACACACTAAAACACAAACACACGCACAACAAAAAACCGCATAACAAATTTTTTAGTCCGTCTGTTTGTTGTGGCAGGCAACGCGCACGAAAACCAACTGCAGTCAACTCCGAGAAGTTGCAGCTGCCCCCGCCAAACTGATGCTCGAAATGTATCTGCACTCTCCGCAAAACAGAGAGATACACGGAGAGAGAGAGAGAGAGAGAGAGAGAGCTATCCCAACTCTTTCCGTGTTGCCAATACTGAGAATTTAGTTCTAACCAAAAATGTTATAAATATAATTTGAAATGAATTTATTGAATGCGACGTCGCGCTTGTTGTTCGTTGGCCGCTTTGCCCACAACTGCTGAGCGCCAGGTGCGACGACAACGACTTTGGCGTAGTCCGAACAATAAAAAAATAAAAACAAAAACAAAGCCAGCCGAGCAGAGAATATGTGTGTTGGTTGTCAATGGGTTAACTGGCTTTTGAGTCTGGGTCTGGTTATTGAATTTTATTGCTCATTGAGTTTTTACCTGTGCAAAAGCAATGGGAGCATGTTTTTAGGAACATGTTGCCAACAGATTACTAAGCAACATGTTGCTAAGTACTTCAATTAGGAAAGAATTTTTTATAAAAATTAAGGAAAAATTGTAAAAAAGAAATTTAATTAAATAAAATTCATAATTAAATAAGGAGTGATCCACCCGTTATTTTTAGAATAAACATTTTAATTTTGGCATTTTAATTTTATTTAATGCACTTAGAAAACAACGAATGGCAAAGTTCTAGGTCGAACGGAATAGAATAAGGTTCGTTTTGTACTTGGACGTACTTAAATTAAGTACGAAACATTCTAGAAGCGAAAAACGACCGTTTATTTTATTAAAGTGAAAACAAACGTTCTTGAATCAAGAACTTTTTGTAAAATATGCTTAATTTCTCGGTAGAGAACAAAGTTGACTTAGGGCCGATTTCATATCTTCTACATAGAGCTGTCTCTCACATAAACTAACAAATAACAGTGTAAAATCTATGACTATCTGACACATAGCAGCTATTTGGAAGATAAGAAATCGGCCTTACAATGCTTGCTCCAAAAAGTGTTGAATTAAAATTATTTTATTTCAAATCGAATCTGTTCTTAAAATTACTTTCAGTTTTAATTACTCTTTAACATTTTGGTTATGGAGTTAGCGTAGATTTCTGACTGTCTTGATCTTTGCTAAATTCATTTTCTTTGGATTATTCTAGCCTTATTTTCAAGAACAAATTGGAAATATCTTTAGTATTTAATGGTCTTAAATCAAGAACATTTTGTACCTATTTTAAGAACATTTTGTTTTGTTTCAAGAGTTTTTTGGGGTTGACCTTAGACTTTATTAGACTTCAATTATAAATATTGTTATATCCTAGGTTAGGTTGCGATGGCTGAGAGCGACAAGTCGCTCTCCCACTTACGCCGCTATGGGCCCATTGCGATGCCATATTTATTCCCTGTTAAGCGTTTTAAGATGAGACGGGAACTATTTTTAACAAAATAAATATTAATAATGGATTTAGATCGGATTTCTCCATGATGGGGTGATTAGTAGAGATTGACCAAGTGTCCTTAGTCTTCATCTACTTAAAGCGGGGCAGTGACAGAGAAGATGTTGTACTGCCCTTTCTCTGCCTATATCGCCAACCAGAAGCGATATGTGTTCTCTTCTGAATCGTAAGAGTATGTTTGTACGTTTTTGTTTAGGGAGTAGGGAATGGTATCCCACCGATCCGTAGCGAGACGTTGCCATAGAGCATCCCAATCATGCTCTTCTCTGAAAGGAGCTCGATGGTGGTTCCTAATCTGGCAAGTTTGTCAGCAGACTCGTTTCCCTCTATGTTGCGGTGTCCAGGCACCCATATAAGGTGTATACTGAAATGTTGGATGGCTACCACTTCTGTTTGGTACACACTGCAATGGTCGGGAAGGCGGAACGACAAGTTTAGATCTAGGTCGGGGGAGAAACGCCCCCTCCTACTTTTTCGTCGAGCTTAGAGCCATCAGTGTAGATCAGTGTCCGGCACCGTTCCATTTTCTGTGTATACAAGTAGCGACGTCCATCCTCTGTAGCAGCGACGTCGATACACAGACACTATACGAGCGTACACTACTCTCTTTTGCAATAACAATCATGTGCTAACTGAGAGCGCTCTCGCGTGTCTGAACGCACACATGCAAAGACAAAATAAGCATGTGTGTTTTGCCAGACACTGGTGTAGATGTTAATGGCGTTGGCTGTGCTGTGGGGGAGGATTTCCCACACATGGCGGCTTGGCATGTAGACGTCGTTTGTGGTCTGTAGTTAATGGTATACTCGTTTGGTCTTCGAGTATGGTAGAGTGTCCAAAATTGCCCCTGTTCCAGGTATTAGACTCTCTTAGTCTTAAGGCTGTTGTGGTAGCCAGTTGTTTTGCTACAAGGCCTAGCGGTAGAAGATGAAGAATAGTATTAAGCGCTTCCGTCGGAGTTGTACGGAGAGCGCCACTAATAAATATCTCCGCACTTCTCTGTAGTTTGTGGAGATTGTTCAGAACTGATTGTTTCCCAAGTGCTGGCCACCATACTAGTGCTCCGTATAGTAGCATGGGACGTACAACGGCTGTGTATAGCCAATGTACTATGGAAGGAGAAAACCCCCATTTGCCGCCTAAGACCCTTTTGCACGAGTAGTTCGTTTATGTTGTCTTTCCAGAGTAGTTTCCTATCCAGAATATCACCCAAGTATTTGGCATTGTCACCAAATACAAGGCATGTTCCGTTTATTTTTGGTGAAAAGTACTAATTCCGTCTTGGCTGGGTTTACGCCTAAGCCACACGATTTGGTCCTCTGAGCATGTGTTGTCAGTGCAGTCTGCATAAGGTCACACAGAGTTTGAGGAAAAATTCCACATATGAAGATTGCAATATCATCCGCATACGCCACTACTGCGTGTCCCTCCGCTTCCACTTGGTTAACAGCGCAGCAGTTGGTTAACTGTTACAACCCACAGCAGCGGGTAGAGAACACTTCCTTGTGGAGTGCCTCTGTTAACATATCTGCGAGCCGTAGCACCGCCAAGTTGGGAGTACACCGACCTGCTGGTTAGCAATTGATCGTTGAGTCTCACTAGCGGCGCATCGGCTCCCGCATGTGTGAAGGCAGCGGTGATAGCGCTAGGTTGGACGTTATTAAAGGCACCCTCTATGTCGAGAAATGCTACTAAGCAGTTGTCCCTTACTTCAAGTGATCTTTCAGTCCTTGAAACCAGGGAGTGCAAGGCTGTATCAGTAGACTTGCCCTTGATGTATGCATGTTGTGTATGTGCGGTGTACATCAATAAATCTCTCAAGAGTTTTCAAAAGAAATGATGATAGGCTGATCGGCCTGTATTCGTTTGGTTTCGCATGTGAAGCATTGCCTGCTTTCTTTCCACTGGTGGGGATATATGTAGTTGACCCTAAGACAGCTTACATAAATAGTGTAAAGTTGTTATATCCTAAGTATCCTATCCTAAGAATCCTATCCTAAGTATTATATCCTAAAAGTAAGATCAAAAGATTTTAAATTAGTTCGAAATGCATATAAGGGTTTTAGTGACCTGCATTGATTTAGTCAAAGTTTTTGTGCTTTTTACAGCGCTGGCTCAACGTCAATGGTTGATAACAATTTAATGCGATCAACATAAAACATGGCATACTTTCAGGCTGACCACTTCATATCAGAAATAGTCGGGGCTTGGATTTACAAATGTAAAATTCTCAAGTCTTTATTTGGCGTTATCGTCATTTAAATAGAAAAGAATACCATGGTTGGAGTGTGAATAAGCATAGAAGTCTGCTGATGAGGATTTGGGGACAAATTCCGAAACAGTATTGTCCAGACATACCAAATGCTATTCCGATGTAATGTTGTGAGCTATCTCTGCTGAATTGTGTTGATTGCATTAAATTGTTATCAACCATTGACGTTGAGCCAGCGCTGTAAAAAGCACAAAAACTTTGACTTAGTTCGAAATGTATTAAATATATTAAAAATTTGGTGTAAATCAAGTATTTAGGGCAGAGATGGCACTGCACACATGATTTTGTGCAGTCGGCCGCGGCAGAGCCCCAATGCACGTGTGCATAGGAACATCGCGACGCGCCCATTTCTAATTTAGGGACTTAAAAATCGTTTTTAAATAAGAATTTTGTTCTAGAATCAAGTATTTTCATACTAACCTTTCTCTTTTTCACGGATCTGGGTTATTTTTTGAGTTTTAATCCTAAAAACTTCTTAGGTGCTGATTTTCTTCATTTAAAAGTGAAATATACTCATGATCTGGTTTTAAGAGCGAAGTTCTTAGTCTTTAGTCTTTTTTTCGCTTAAAATAAGGCTCTAAAAACGCTTGAAAATGATACTAAGATATTCCTAGGTCCTGCCTTTACCCATAGAAGAGTGTAAAATGCCCAAGATCTGGTTTTAAGAGCGAAATTCTTTGTCTCAAGTCTTTTTTCTTCGTTTAAAATATTTTTGAAAATTTTTTGTATGCTTTGAAATTAAGAAAAACTCAGTTAAGAACTTAAAACAATAAAAAATGTTTGTCCTCTTAAAAACATTCTGCCTTAATCCTACCTTTTCCAAGCTTATACATAATATGCTCATATAGCAATATGCTATCATGTTGCTAACAACCTTGGCAACATGTTGCCTAGCTCATTCACCCCCTCATGCAAATGAGTTTTCAGGTAGACAACCTACAGGGTTCTTCTGTAAACACAACAAAGCATATATCAAGGTCTCATCTATCCTACTCTTTCTCTCTCTCTTTCTTAGGTTTTTTTTCGGAACGTGTCAGGATTGCATTTTTCAGATGGACCATAAATTTGCCGCTTTGATTGTGTTTGACTTTAAGGCAGTTTTGTGGCATAAATCACCTGGAACTGCAAGCAGGAGACTTGCTAAGACTGACCCGGGGGTTAATTGCTGACAATTTTCAGCTGGCCAAGGAACTTACGTATTACCTTTTTTGCTCACTTTTTTTTTTTTGATGGTAATCTTTATTTATAGGCTGCGTGTCCAAGAGGCGCTTAGGGGCCAATGCCAGGGTAACAAGACGAAGACAGTCCACAACGACCACGACGACGACGTTGTCCAAGCATCAATAAGCTGCAGTCAGGGCCATTAACGAGATGCAGGAGCTCTTGCAGCACACATACCGAGAATTTCCATGTTGCCTGCGGCAAGCTAACGAAGTTGACAACTTGATGACATTTGATCTCTTGCATCTCTAGACAAAAAACTAGACAGTGAAGCCGCAAATGACTTCGATGAACAGATGAGAGTATGTGCAGCGATTTGGAATTTGGTGAGCTCAAGACACGCACATTGAAGTCCCATAAGCCCACCCCATACCCTACTACTAACCAGCTTGTAATTAAAAGAACCTGATAGGTTCTCAGTTTTGTGGTTAATCCAGACCGACCACCAACAGACATCTTATTCTTCTTTCTTTTTTTACAAATCTTCCATTTATTTATCAAAAATTGCATTACCCATACAAAACATGAGCCCACTTACAAAAAAACAACATAAAGAAACCAAATAAAAAGTATGGCTAGAACATCTGTGGAAAGTATTCGTAAGAGGATTTAGACTAGTACATGAACTAAATATAAAACTACCCCAATCTACAGTTTGGCCTTGACTAATACATCCGTAGACTCTGTTGACTCTGTGGGCAACAGATTACCCAAGGCAAAGATATTCTTAGGATCCAAATGCTGCTTGGTGGCCGCATACAAAGAGCTACCCGTTTCCGTAACCGCATTTCGATACCACTGACTACGCACTTTACCCACACCATGATGATGGGATAGGGAACCGCCACAGGCCAAAATCTCATCACGTGCACTGTGCTCAATCGATTCGAATAGCTCCACAGGATTTGGTACATCCGAACAACGAAAGCCAAAATAGAAATAAATGCAGGCACCGGCATCATAGGTTTGAGTAACGCGACACGAGATGGTATAGAAGATAATTTGACGCTTTTGGCATTCCTGAAAAGAAAAGGGGAATTACACGAAATGGATGGAGAAATTGGGGAGTAAGTTTGGAAAAACTACTCACCGATACCACACGCTGTTTGACCGAACGACACAGCAAACTGCAACGATCCCAGGGTACTGAAGTCTCAAAGGATTCCGCCACAATGCCCTGATGTAGACCAAAGTCCTGGAAATGTTCAAAATAAATATAAAGAAATTAATTTTGCCCTCAATACTCAAATTCTACGATTTAGAAAGGTCGCTAACTATCAGCTTTGAAATTAATTTTGGTTTTTTAAACATTTCGAACCATTTTTGCCAGATAAACTTACAAGGAACAGAGTAAATTATTTTTATTGTATTAAAATTTGTAAGTAGAAGAGAAACTGGCCTCAAGTATTTTTTGTTTAATAGTTTAAATAGCTATACAGACAATCGACTAACTATGGACGGTGGGCAGCGCGCTCCTAAGCGCAGAGGAACTTCAGACGGTGCTGGTGGGAGTCGAGGCAGCGGTGAACTCTTGACCACTGGGTCCGCTGAGCCAAGACCCAAGCGATGGAGAGGCTCTCATCCCAGCGCATCAGCAGTCGGGTTCCCCGGACCAGCAAGGTCTCAGCTGCTTGAAGCGATGGCAGCTTGTCTCGTCTCTCAGGCGAACGTTTTGGCAGCGTTGGTCACGGGAATACGTGCTGGGAATGCAAACCCGGGCCAATTGGCACCAGCAGAACCCAAACGTCGAGGAAGGAGACCTCTTCGTCGTCGCAAAGGACAACATACCTCCCCAGCAGTGGCTCCTGGGCAGTGTAACAACCAATGGATATAAGAGAAGGCTAACAACAAGCAGGCCTCTCTTCCAAGCTGTTGAAGCCTGTACAGCCTTTCAATGGGGTAGACGCAGAAGGCTGGATTAAGTTTGAAATAGTTGCAAATAGTTGAGAATTTGTTGGTCTAGTGTAAATTAGTTTAGGGCGCAGCGGAATCGCAATAAAACTCTCTTATCGTCGCTCTGAGCGAATTTGCCCCCCTGTCGTCTAGCTTAAGATAGGCTTTAGAGAAATTGAGGGAATATATGATACTAGTCGTAGAGCATTGAAATTAGACTCGACATCTTAATTCTTGTCTTGGTCGGAAAGCTAAATTAAAAATTATTTTTTAAGCAAACGCTAGTAACACATATCTTTGGTCTATGGCGCCCGAGCAGGGAGTTGTGGATTGTGGTTTGTTTGTATGCTTAAAACGACTTGAAAATTAGCTGCTGGTTTGTTTAATGACGGTAGAATTACTCCAAACTGTTTGGGCGCACAAAAAGTCATTTATTACGCGTGTGGAACCTAAAAACAAATTAGTGGGGTAAAAAAAACAAAAAATGGGCAAATACGCCAACAAATGACAAATTTGGGATTTTTAAGTTAATCTAACACGGTAATTCAGATGCGATTTGTTTATAAAAATTGAAAAAATTTCCCAACAAAAAATGCAGAATAGGAAATACGGATAGTTAAGGGTGTAGCCAGGGGAACCTCTCCAGCACAAATAGTGTTGGAAGAGAGATGAATATGCCAGAAGCAACCATCAATGTCACAATTGCCTTATTTTCGGCAAGGGGGAAATATGGGAAGATTTACCAGCGCTATATTTTATAAGCGGAGAAGATAGGAAGATCTAATGTACTTCACACAGAATGGCATGTTCAATATATACGTTAAAGTCGCGGTACCCTGTACGCACTGAAAAGTGCATACGAATCAATGAGCCTGGCTGGTGGCCGACTAGCGCCCCCAGGAGACCGGAGTCTCCCAGATAGCCATTTGAAAAGCAAACTTTCGGACTTGACAATTCCATATGATATAGAACTCCACGTCGAGACTCAATTTAGAACTCAGCAAGCCCCAGGCTTGGTTCAGAGGATAAGGACTGGGATCGGCATAGTTGTCACGCCCGTTATGACGAGGGACGTCATCATGCACCTTTCGGGACGAAGGTTACCACAACAGTTCGAGACATATCTTCCATATGAGCGCCAAAAGTTTTATTTGCTTCTTTGAGTTGACGCCAAAACAAAACATTCACTCCACCCGCAACACGAATCTGGTGTCGTGCAAGACTAATCAAAAATGTAATACATTTTCATATAAAAATTAAAAAACTTGTACTGTTGCTTTTATCCCGGACATGATTGTTGCAGATCTTTGTCGACTGCTGCTGGAGGATCTCCATGTCAACTGCAGCAAAATTATATTTATTGGTGAGGTTCCAAATACTTATCTTTGCCTCTAAGGTATTAATCATCGCAATTTCACCCTTCTTTTCCTTCATTTTTATGCTTCTGAGTGTCAAAATAAATAAATTTAATTACTTTGGGCGCCCAAAAAAGGCTCGAACAGCTGGTAATACAATCCACAAATTCAGAGTTCGACGTTCGAGTTCGACGTTCGTGTGGATTGACATTTCGTTTCTCTGCGTACACACCGTAAAAGTTTGACGTCAAATTGTTTGCGTGTGGTTTTACAACGTTTTTTTTTTATATGGAGTTTTTCGTTTGCGAGCGCTTTTTTGAGTACTCCGTACCGTGCTTTAGGAAAAAAAGGTTAAAAACTTTTTTTGCTTCCAATGGCGCCCAAGCAGGTTATTTTGGATTGCAGTTTGTTTGTGTACCTAAAACTTAAAAACCGCTGAACCTTATTGAATACTTTCTTCTGCTGGTTTGTTCCTTATTGCCAAGCGATGAGCAAACACTATTGAGTTGTTGAAGAACAGAAGTTTGTGCTGGGCAAAGTTATGAAGCAAGATTACACAACGTACATATATTGAATCAGTTCAACATCGTTCTGTTAACTGTCATTTGTCAGCACTGCAATGCAGCTAAATTTGGGAAAGAAACGTCTGGATTGTGCTGCCCGGGCGGCAAGGTTTTAGACCAGCGATGGTTACTGGATCCCCCCAGAGGGCGAAGACACTTCGCTATTTATACATACACGATTTGTAGTGTGAATTGGTGAGTTAGGTGATCTATCTAAAATCTATCCCTGTATTTCTTATTTTAGTTTTGCAATAGAAAATATTCGAGGGACTTAGGAATTATGTAGTGTGGGTGTTGAATGAGGGTAGTCAAAGACCCCCTGAACGAATGCCGAAGCTGAGGAAAAGAGAGCAGAAAGCCTTTGAGTCGCTGGCTAGGTTTTGACGCGATCAGGTCTAGGCAAATTCACAATTGATTATCACGATGATTTAATAAATGGCAACTGTAGAAGGGTGAATAGTAGATCTAATGAAGGTGTACCAAGGCACGGTTGGTTTTATCTAGATTTTTATAGAACTAAAACTTTGTGAGCAAGCCCTATTCCAGTTCTTTTAAGTCCGATTCAGGTTAACGTTCGGGCGGCAAAATTTCGAATTTTTTCTATAGGGTTTACACTTCCAATTAATCGGAATTTCGGACATTGAAATCATTATACTCCAAACTGAATTCCAAGTTCTCAAGGAACTCAGTTTCTAACTCATAAAACATTCTTAAAATTTTCTTATATTTAGCATAGACGAAAATAAGTGTCGCCCTAACATTTTAAGTAAATCGTCTCATGGACATAAGAATTAGACGTTTTTAAAACATAATGTACTCAGGTAACTAAGATTTTAGTGTACCTGACATTCTTAAAATCTCCATATGAAAAGTGTAATCAAAAATAAATCGCTTTTAAGAATTTGAAGCATATCGACTTACAGGATTACAAAATAATCGACTTGAAAACCCACTGACCTCCAGTAACTCAGCTTCTAAGGCATCTACCATTCTTAAAATTACTTAGTTTAGTTGACTACAAGCATCTCATAAAAGTTTCAAGTAGCTCTCTAAACAATAAACCAGAAAAACGAGCTTATATATAAAACTGTTCTCAGGTAACTCAGCTTCTAAAGAGACTAACTTTCTGAAAATTTGCAATTATTAAGTTTGCTTGCAAATAAGACTACTTTGAAAGTTTCAAGCCAATCGCTACATATTAAAAAAAACTTGTGCTCAAAGAACTCTGCTTAGGGTTAAAGAAAAATTCTTAAAATTTCAAAAAAACTTAGTTTAGTCCAAAGCAAGACTATGATAGAAGTTTCAAGTAAGTCTCAAAAGAAAAATTCAAAAAAAGGTTTAAAAATAAATCTGTTCTCAGGTAACTCGGCTTCTAAAGGGACTAACATTCTGAAAATTTGCAGGTATTAAGTTTACTTCAAAATAAGACTCCTTTGAAAGTTTCAAGCCAATTGCCACATATTGACAAAAAAAATTCCTGCTCAATAAGCAAATTTCTCAAATTTAGCCCTTGTTAAATACTCCAACACATTCCCAAAATATTTACTCACCCTTATGTAGGCAATGACAAAAGTCAATATATAACCCCTCTCGCCATTTTGACCACCAGCCGGAAATCCTTTATATTTAGCTGCCATTTCATTAATCAAAGACTCCTGACGCTGAACATCCTTTAGTTCACCCTCAAACAGCAGGGTGGCTGCACAGATTTGCTTCAAATCAATACCCTTCCAGGCGGTCACATAACGTTGTTTCACCGCATCCATACAGCTGGACCACCAACTTTTCTCCGGCTTCAAAGCCTGACCAAACATAAACTGTTCATTATCCAATAGTCGCACCGAGGAGGGTTGGCATCGTCGCAGGGCCACCTCACGCATAAACTGTATACCCAGCTCGAAGTTAGGAAAGACCAGAGAACCATAACGCTTCACAGCGGGCAGCGGGCGCACTTTCAACACCACTTCCGTTATAACGCCCAAAGTTCCTTCAGAGCCCAGAATGACATGATTAAAGTCCGGACCGCAACTAACACGTGGAGCACTGCATTCCCGTTCCAAAGTCCCCGTGGGCGTTACCATGCGTACTCGCACCACCAGATCTTCTATATTGCCATAGACATTCTTTTTCATGCCGGAGGCTCGAGTGGCCACCCAACCTCCCAGGGTGCTGAATTCATACGAGTCGGGTTCATGGCCCACGGTTAATCCTTGCTCCCTTAGCACTCGCTCCAGATCTTGACCCACTATGCCCGCTTCGAAGCAAACGGTGAGATTCTCACGATTCAGCCAAAGTAAACGATTCATTTGGGAAGTGTCCAAAGCACAGATCATGCGCTGCTCCTGCTGTGGACATGTTATAGCACCAGAGACACTTGTACCGCCACCGAAGGGTAACAGCATGACATTATGTTTGTGGGCCAGACGCACCAGCTGCACCACCTCATCATGACAACGGGGCCATACCACCACATCGGGTATACGTTGGAATTTGTGATGCCACAGGCTGTAAATGTCATTCAATGTTTGACCATGACAGCGCACCAAACGATCGATACCCTCCTGAGAGTATTCCACTTTGGTTGTACCCTGCAGCTCGTGCAGAAAGGGGGTATTTTCCACGGGCTGTGGATATTCCTTGGGCAGTACAGGATACGGTTTACTCTGATCGACACTCAATTGGAATTTCTCTTGCACCCATTTGGTAAAGGTGCGTAATTCACAGCCACCCAGGGGGTATCTGTGGGAAGAAAGAAAAGAAATTGTTTTTAGCTGGAGCTTAACAAATGTGTTCTAATGTTTTATACATAGAAAATATAGGAAAATGTTGTCAGATTAGGGTAAAATTCAGAATCTCTTTGGGTTCCAGAGCCAAGTTAAGTTAAGAGCGACTTATAAGCTCGTCGCTACACTGCTTTGCCAACAATGCCGCCGAGCAAAATGAATTAAGTAATATTCAAAATAAAAAAAGCGCCAAACTGTGATTGTGTTTTTTGCCGACCCCTTGAGTAGAGGCTTTTTGTTGTGAAACATCTTTAATTTCGGTACGGAAGGTTTTAGTAGAAGTAAAATTTGATTTTCGCGTCACGTGACGCTGCGCTGACGTCATGCATACTTGGAGGAGAAGGAAGGAAGGTTGAAAGGGTGTGGAAAGAGGGGGAAAGTGATGGGAAGTGGAAGGAACGTGGAGGAAAAGTGGGGGTTACTCAACTGTGACTTGACAGTGACTAAACAGTGACCAAACAGAGATTAATTAGTGAAACTGTCTTTACAGTGATTTGACAAGGACTTAACAGTGACTTGACAGTGACTAAGCAGTGACTAAACAGTGACTTTACAGTGTCTTGAAAGTGACTAAACAGTAACTTGACCTGGAATTTACAGTGACTTAACAGTGACTTAACACTGACTTGACAGTGACTATACAGTGACTAGAGAGTGACTACATTTACTGTGACTTGGCAGTGACAAATCAATGACTTCAAAGTGATTCAACAGAGACTTAACAGTGACTAAACAGTGACTTTACAGTAACAGTAACTTGACCTTGAATTTTCAGTGACTTAAGAGTGACTTAAAAGTGACTAAACACTGACTTGACAGTGACTATACAGTGACTTAAAAGTGACTCAACAAAGACTTAACAGTGACTTGACAGTGACTAAACAGTGACATGACAGTGATTAATCAGTGACTTTACTTTACGGTGACTTGACAGAGACTAATCAGTGACTAAACATTGTTTTGACAGTTACTTATCAGTGTCTTGTCAGTGACTTAACAGAATTACAGAACAGATGGAAGAACACAGAAGCCAGTGATCTTATTTTTGGTATTTCTACTCCCTGTTTTCTTCTGTTGAACGATTGTCATTGCTAATTTTTAACCATTGAGAGAGCTTGTGATTTGGAAATTAAGGCCTTTAATTCACCATCATGTTTCACATCATATCGTGAAGGTGTACGACACTCACATTTTTTTTTCATAGAGGAACTTATAACATCTTAAAGCAAAATGTTTCTATTCTATTTTATTCGATTCCTTATAAAACTAAGTAATGGCAGAGAAACTTGTCATGCTTTCCCACTTGAAAAGGCCTTGCTTGGAAGCTGACATGAGGACCATATGACAAAATCATAATAGTCGTTATAGCGTGGAGCTCCCCTCTTTGCACAAAGGACGCAATTGACATTAATTCAGAAATTCCCATTTCACATCATCATCAATTTGGTTGAAAGAGGTTTCTGTGGCACCACCGATTGATGTCAATTCGAGTCAAGTGATGGTTTATCGATTTCGGTACCAAACAAATACTGATCCGAAACTAGTTTCGAAGAGAATCAAGGCAGTTCACAAAACAAACTAGTTCCAATTGGTTTCGTGTTTGGACCATGTACAGAGTGAGTTCGAGTGGCCTAAGCCACACCAAGCCGAAGCCTGTTACGCCCGAGGCTCTGTCTAAATGGCAGACCACCTACCTCCAAAAACGCCATCGTGCCACTAGAATAATAGACAAGCTTTAAAAAAGTTCTTAAAGTCGGTAAAGACATGTCTAAACTAAAATCTCTAAATAGTTTGCTATACTCAGTTCAAAGTCGTTTCATTCCGCTCTTTCCAAACTTCTCATAGGATGAGCAAATTAGGTAAGCATTAAAAAGTCACTGAACAAAAGCCTACTTCTCAAGTACAACGAGAAACAATTAGGATAGGGATGTTGGTATATTGATATCGAATAACTTTTGACGATATTATTGTGAATACTTTTTTTGGTTTGGGCCCCAAAAAGAGAGGTTTCCTGAGGATAATCTCTTAGATGTCAGTAATATTTTGTAAAATCCAAGAGAAGGGCCTCAGGAAACCTGTCTATTAGTGGCCGAAATTAAAAAATAAACGAGAAAGGCAAAGCTAACTTCGTCTGTACCGAAGTTTTGATACACTTGAAATAGCTTGTCTCAACGGTTAGCGACTTCGACCAAACTTCGCAGATCAGCTTAAAAACATTACATATTACCCATGACCGTGTTTGAGAGCAGTAATATTGAGAACAAAACTGTTTTTCTTACTAAAATCCATTTTACGAACGAACATTTGTATGGCAGCTACAAGAAGTAGTCATCCGATCCGGTCGGTTCCGACATATTAGCAGCGTGCAGTAAAAAGAAGACTCTGTGCAAAGTTTCAGCTCGATAGCTCCAAAACTGAGGGACTAGTTCGCGTAGAAACAGACAGACGGACAGACGGACGGACGGACAGACGGACAGACGGACGGACAAAGCTTAATCGACTCAGCTCGTCATGCTGATCAAGAATATATATACTTTATTTGGTCGGAGATGATTCCTTCTATGCGTTGCAAACTTCTGGGCAAAATTATAATACACTTTTCAAGTGTATAATAACCACCAAAAATATATTCCAAAAATATTGAGTATCGATATCGACTAAGATAAACATTTTCCTGATAGTGTGAAAAAAAAAATTTTCTCAAGTAGAAGTAATCAGACTGAAAACATAACAACATTTTAATGGTCCTTCGAGCCGAATGTCACTTTTCCACAGGTACCACTTGAATAGCCTGAAGTTAGGAAGAAGAGCAGCATAAACATTAGTGCTCTGGTCGAAAATGAACTAGGAGTTCAGTTTGAAAGTGGTCAAACTGAAGCTTAAAAATTGAAAGCCTATCGTTTGTATTGTATTTTTCCGTAGATTAAAGAGAAGTTTTAGCACATTTCAACCCTCAGTGGAGCTCAGCACTGCATTTGACTGCATGTTGTTAGACTCCTGTCGCGTCTAATTTAGTTTAAGATTCTATTTAAAGTACAAAGATCCAAGATTTCCTGGTAATAGGCAAATAGATTACCCCCAAGTAATAGTCAGCAGCATATACTTTGAAAACACACCAACATTTCATGGGTCTTTCGAGCCGGATGTCATGTTTCAGTGAACACCACTTGAAAAGCGTAAAGATTGAGAGGAAAGAAAAAATTACAGCAGTGCTTTGGTTCAATTTAAAAGTAGTCTAAAAGTCGAACTAGAGCTTCAAAATTGAAGGCCTGGCGCTTTAAGCATTATCTAGATCCTTGGTGGGCATCCCTTTGCTCACGCTACTCAGACTACTCAATCCGTTATTTTGCCTAGCGTTGATACAACAACAACTTTTGACGCTGCGAGCAATTAATTTATGACCCCCAATAAAACAAAACAACAAACACACAGCAAACGCTCGAGCTTTGACTGTCAAACACTACACTGTGTAAAAAAGTATGGTTTGTTTTGATGTGATTTGATTTTTATTACATGATAAATGATGTATATATTTTCGCATATAAAACATATTAAAAATGCTTATAGGAATAAATTAAGTGATATAAGTCTATCTGATTTACTGCGAACATCAATTAGTAAAGAAAAAGTAGATTTTGAAAAACTAATAAACGAATAAATAAATTCACTCAAAATTTCTCTTAGTGTATAATTTTTTTTTCTCGTTGAAAGAAACAACAAAAACACAGATTTTTTTGTCGTGACGCACAGAGTAATAAATGTGTTCATTTTCCTTTAATTTATGACTTCAGAAGTTGTGTTTGTTGTAGATGTTGTTGTAGTGCTCAGAATTGCAAATTCTGTGCCCACCAAGGATCTAGATTAAAGAGAAGTCTGAGCATATCTGAGCATTCCAGCAGACTTTTATAAAGATGTGTACAATGCAGATGTCCATGGGTCTTGTAAGACTCCTGCCGCGTCTAAGATCCAATATGAAGTTCAAAATGAACTGAACAAGATCGAAAGATTAGAAGAAGTTAAAGTGACAAAGTAAAGAATTTTGAAAGAAAGCCTTAAGAGTTTAAGGGAGTTTAAGTTTGTAAAATTGTTTAGCCTTAAAAGTGTTCGGTCTAAACCAGCGGTGGGCATCAAATTTTAACAAAAAGCGCCCTTTTGTCAACAATCAGTTATTGTCCTCAATTAACAAAACGCTATCTATAGCGTCGCAGACGCTATACTCTGTACCAAAGGTACACAGAGTACATTTAGTTTGCGAAAAAGTATGTAACGGGGTAAAGGAATAATTTTCGACCCTATAAAGTATATATATTCTTGATCAGGAGCAACAGCAGAGGCGATATAACCATGTCCGCCTGTCCGTCTGTCCGTTCATCCGTATGAACAAACATATCTCAGAGATGGAAAGAGATAGAGGTTTGACATGTATGGGACATAAACTTCTTATATTTGCAGGCAGATTAAGTTTATTTTTAATTTTTGCCACGCCCCCTCCCGCCCCCGAAATTTGAAAAAAACCGAATATCTTCCAGTTTTATAGATAGAGGGTTTGTACCTGATAAAGATAGTTAGTAATTGTCATTATTTATCGATTTGCAGAAGAAATGATAAAGATCGGATGAGCGGTTCTCAAAAAAGTCAAAAGCCTCCCCTCCCCGTACTTCTCCACAACGAACACTGCATTTCATTCAACAAAGAAAATCTGTGAGAGAGAGAGAGAGAGAGAAACTGAGGTACTTATACCCGCTCTCTCTGACTCTTAGGATAAGACTGCTACAGAGTTTATTGTAGTAAGGATTGACCGACTTTCTCACTTGTTTTGTTGATGTTTGTGTTTGAAGAGAAAAATCTAGTCAGAAGAAGGGATACCCAAACCATCTTTTCGCTAGGTGGGAGTAGCCAAAACTGTTCGTCTTGTGTTGTGATATAGAATGCCTTGCCTTTTTCAAAGATACTTCAAATCATACGATTTAGTGACTATTTTGACACGTGTATACTTACTTTTCGCCCCGAAAACAGATAATGCCATCCTGTCCATAAAACTCGGAATTGTTGTAGCCCCATCCAAACCACTTGAGTGCTTCATGCCTATTGACAAACATAAATTAGCTTTTAGTTTTTCCTTCCCTT
This sequence comes from Lordiphosa stackelbergi, assembly GCA_018904235.1. Taxonomy (NCBI): domain Eukaryota; kingdom Metazoa; phylum Arthropoda; class Insecta; order Diptera; family Drosophilidae; genus Lordiphosa; species Lordiphosa stackelbergi. Next base: position 854 of record JAEIFU010003896.1, on the reverse strand, counting down.
CCCCCTCCCCAAACCCCATCACTCACCGTTTCTTGGGTATAACGCTCTCCACGCGTCGTGACAGTCGTGTGTCCAGTGCAAGGGCAGAACCTTCGCCCGGTATTTCTGTGGTTACCGTATTCCGTTGGACTGTCATTTTGCTGAACAAAATGAATTAAACTTTGCACAGCCTGAGAAAAATAAAATCGATTTTTCCTATTTTGTTCTCTCTTTGTGAGTGACAAAAAAACTGGCCTGCTTTAAATTAATTTTCTACTTAACACAAGTGAACAAATTATTTAGCTAATTTTGTGCGCTAATTACAAAAAATTTGACTAGAAAGAATATTTGTTGAATTTTTTTTGTTGTATTTTTATAATTTTGCAATGTTTTCTGGGGATTTGTGCGGCATTTGGTGCACGCACTTTGGCTTTACCCACACGACTACCCGGCCGGCGCAGGCGAACAAAGCACTAAAAGAACTAAAGAGAGCGCATTTGGGCCCCCACAGGGTGGTATTTTCTAGCATATAGAATGTATGTATGTTTGTGTGTTGGAGAAAAACACAAATTTAGCCGTTTCATGAAACGGTTATGCTGAGGCATAGAAATTTTATGTTTGAGTTAACAAGGAAAATAAAATAAGGCCTGGTAAGAAATAATACTGTGGACAGACTCTTACCAAAAACTTACAGAAAAACAAAGGCAAGTAATTGTAATTATAGCATTAGCTAAAGGAAAACCTTATCCAACAAAATCTATTCCTTTTTTATAGTCTAAGTAAGGGTTGAAATGATTATTCCCAACAGGGTGGTGGTTTGCTCATCCAAAGGGGGTTGTGTTTCATCGCTCTCCCTGTCAAATCGTGGTAATTTT
>JAEIFU010003895.1:0-22581 GCA_018904235.1 Lordiphosa stackelbergi | reverse complement strand
GTTTCAAACAAAAAATAAAATTATGAATATGTCAGACGATCTTTATTTGCGCATTATCTTGCGTTTGTTTGTCCACTTATTTTTGTGCTTTATGTCAAGAGGCCATTCCCATTAATATTTTTAGTTTCGAGTTTGTTTTCTTGTTGCCATTTTATGTATATTTTTTATTATTATGATTAGTTTTGGTTTTCGCGTTATTTAGCATTCGCTTGTGTTTGCCCTTGAACTTGGATGCGCTCGAAACGCACCGATTTCTGTAACTTTTTTGAATTTTTTGTTTCCGCATTTCGCTTTTATTTTTATGTGTGTGGTTGATGAGGAAGGGAGGGGTAGAGGGGGCTGGAAAATTACCCGACATCAACAGTGGAAACTTTTTAGCCCAAATTCGGTGACAAACTAGTTTTATTGAACTTTGATTTGGATACGGCGACACCTTTGTTACATATCAACTAAGTGTAGCATTTCGGACTCAATTGGAATTTTTAATGCAGAATTCAAGACCAAACATATATGTACATATTATAGACTTGCAAAGTATTCGTTCCAGCGATCGAGCAAGCGAAGAAGAGTTTAATTTTTTTTTGCCATATTTGCTCCAATTTGTTAATGCCTTGGGATATATGCATAGCCTTGTACACCATTAATTTATTGCTATTTTTTGACCTACCCATTTTATCAATGGGACATATTAATAGACCTTAATGTGATTTTTTTGGTATTTCTTATGCTTTGTCAGTTTTGCTTCAACCAGAGTGCGGTTTCGGTTCGGTTTTGTTTTTTCATTAAACGTGCCTCAAGTAATAAATTCTTTGCTGTATTTTAAAAGGTCAAGGTCAGAGTTCAGAAAAAATTGTGGAATGAAAATTCAGGAATGTTGATCGGATGAAGGTTAGGTGGGTTAGATTTCACTCAGCACACTATAAAGATTTGGCACTTTTCTGTTCATTCCTTCTTGGTTTTCGACCAAAATGTGTCTGACAAAATAAGACTTCTGGAAGGCTTGGATAAGCATGATAGTTAGGCTGTCGAAATATCGTTATCGTGAATAACAAAGATTGTTTGTTAGATTTTGATTGAAAATCGTAGAATTTTTAGGCAGGTTCAGGTCGGGTTATGGATATTGTCCACAATTTTTAAAAAAAAGACAGCACAAAACAAAGGAGGCTGGTTGACAGTAAAGTATTTCAGAAACAATTCAACACAGTGTCTGCGCTGTCTTAGTGTGTTGGCAGAGGTTGCCCAGACAGAATTGTATGAATGTTGGGAACCCAAAGGCAAGCTCTTAGAAAAAACGACATATTTTGATGTTTTTTTTGTTTTTGGACAAAAGGGAAGGTTTCTTTAGTAATATCAGTAATTCTAGAAATATCCAATTGAATGCCTTCAGAAAACCTTGTTTTTGTGGTCGAAACTTATAAAAATACACACCAAAAATGTATTCAACAAGTTTTCGATATCGATATTTCGACTTCCTAGGATAGATAGATGTATTGGTTCTAGAGTCGAAATATTTATTTTAATGTTGGATTATGACAGATTCATAACAAATCAAATGCAACATTATAAAAGGAACTCCTCTGCCTACACAGTTTTATACACTAAGATTGAAAGTGAAAAATCTATACTCAAACCAGGGATAATCTCAGTATTCGCTTAAGGGCCAATACATAATACAACTATGACAGGTGAGGCGCTCTCTCAGTGTGCTCTCTTTTCGTAACTCCACAGTTTTAGTGTGATGCTGTCATTTGATTGAAATGGTTGTCTGTGTGACTGTGTCTCCTTCTAACACACAGTAAATCATGACTTCGGCAATCATTCGGGGGAACTCTGATGTTAAGTATAGAACATTATGTTGAGATGTGCTGCAAAAGATGAAGAAAGAAGCAAAATTGCGAAAAGCATTTTAAAAACACTCACTTTTATTCAACAGAATATCTACTATGTGTCAGATAAACTTACAATTTTTCTTTTTATTTATTGGTTAATGTGACAAATTCGTTATCTGGAGTACAAAATCTTCGATTTTTTCTGAATTATAAAAATTCCGTAGACCTGATATAAGTTCTTACTAAATAATTCAAGAACAGAGAAAGGAAATGCGATTTCTTTGAAATATCAAAAATATGAAAATTTTTTTATTCCCATAAAACAAGTTGAAGAAATAAACCATATTGTTTTGTTTTACGTAGTATGTCGCAAACGTTTTATAAAATGATCTAAAACTGTACTAAGAATGGTCCAAAAAAATCTACAAGCTGCAAACCTAGTAAATTTCTGCGATAAGAATCTTTTGCACATATACAAGTAAATGTAATCAAATGGGCGCCTTCTGGTTATAAAAAATAAGTCAGAATTGAAAATATTGGCGGGCTTTGTAACACTAATCTCCATGCAAACTGGATCAGAACAAAAATCAAAACCATAATCTTTCATATTGGTATCCTTCAAATAAGTTGAACCCACTCACAAAACCAAAAAGTAAATGGGTTCCGTTTCTTATTGTGTTCACTGTTAGGACGTAAAGCGCTTACCTTTAGCCCATGATACTTGCCCAGAAAAAAATTTAATCGTTTCTCTAAAATAAATTTTGGTATGACTTAGCGCGTTTCGCAATCCCCTGACAAGAGCTATTTGTCACATAAACTTAAAAATAGCAGAGTAAATTGTGAGCTTACTGACACACGCAGCTATCTGGAAGAAGACAAACGGCCCTAAAACTTAAACGCTTAGAATTGATACAACACACGCTATTTGATGTCGGCTTAAAGGGCGACTTGTCAAACATGAGAGACCCGTATATAGCAATTGCCACGACATAACATAATACGGCACAGAAGCATTCCTCATGAAGTTGGTAATTGATTTATATGAATAAACGATTTCTTCTACGGGACAAATTTACGGAGCAAGCCGTCAATGCCCTGGGGGCCGACAGTCAAATAAATAATGCACTGTTTTCGAAGGGGAAATACTTGGATTTATCAGGCATGTTTCTTATTCCACCACTTTTTTAAAGTGAAACAAACGCAATGGCGCGTCGGTTTTGTTTTCCTTTTCTCAATTCCGAGTGAAATATTTTACACTTGCAAACTACAATGGTCAAATGAGATCTAACACTACTTAAAAAGGCTGCAAAACTCGTGATCTAAGGATTTTCAGGAAGTCCGAACTTCACCTGAAATTTTGAGAAAATTTATTTTAACTGCCCCTTACCCGGAAACTAAGCCGGAGCTCAATAAACTAAATAAACTAAAAAAATAAAAACTTTAAAATCCATAATGTAAAAAGTAGCTCAAAAACGTTTTAAAGTTTTATATGCTGTTTTCCTATGCGGACTGACGAACAGACGGACATGGCTATATCGACTCATCTGTTGATGCTGATCAAGATATATAAATAGTTTATAGGGTCCAAGCGAAACGATTCCAGATTAAATTTATAATAACTTAAGAGTAAATCACTGAACCAAACCGAAACCACAAAACCGGCGGTTCAATAACAGTGTGAACCACTTGTACGAAATAATGATATTTTACGTATAGTTTGTTCATCCCTGCTAACTCATTGCTTTGTTTTAAAGCTAGATAGAGAAATACTCACATTCCGGGTCCATAAGTAACAGTGAAATTGATGGGATCCCTCGGTAAGTGAAACACACTCAAAATAATCATTTCTCTTTTCACTTCTTTCACTAAACATTTTCCCGGGATAATTTAAAGGAGTGATAAAAGTGAATGAGATAAAAAAATCTTAATTAAAAAGAAATTTATCATCAAAAAATAGCGAAAATGTATCTTCGGCCGGTGGAAAAGCTCGTATAGTTTATATAATTGTTGAAATTAGCGGAGTCGAAAATATGTATTGACGTGCCATTTTGCATTCAATTTGACGCCTTACTCTAACTTTTCAACCTGAGTCAAACACAAAACCTAAAATTGCATAGAGAACGACAGACTGTTGTCACAGCATTACATAAATAGAAACACTTTAACAGCACATGACATCACAGCAAGCAAGGTGTTCTAATTATATAAATACTGTGGGCAAGAAAATTTTCTGTCGTTCTCCGTGACGGGGTAACCAGGTACAAAATAAATTTGTCAGATCATAGCAGAGCTTAAATAGAATAGTTTAAATGTTAACTATGCCTTATGTTAGTTAACTATACTTAAATATCAATAACTTCTACTTTCTTGGACCGATTTTTATAAATTTGTGGCGTTGTATTTTTCAGTAAAAGCAGGAAAAGAGTACAGAAGAGACTTAAGTCGCGCTTGCGCTGCTTTCAAATTCATAAAGCGACGACTTGCTTCCGCTTAGTGGTGACAAAACAAATCATTAGAAAAATGAAAGTAAAAAATTATGAAGCGTCGACTTCTCTGACTTCTTTTTGTCAAAAATGATTTTGGGCGCTGATGGCTCTGCTTCTGCTTCTGTATTTCGCAAAAGCAGAAGCAGAAGCTAGGGTTTATTTCGATTAGTTAAAACAAGTTGAAGCTGTGAAAAGTAAAATTTTTCGTGCTTTTTGCTACTTCGACTGAAGCAATTTAATCAGTGGTATTTTTAATTGATAAATCTTTGGGAGCAGCAGCAAATAAATTTTACACAATTTTTTCACGGCATCACATAAAATCCACCTTATTTTAAAAAGAGTGTAAGATTTAAAAAAAAAAAATTTTTAAAAAAAGCCGTCAAGCACCGATTTAAAAAAATAAAATCTTATTTGAAAACGCAAAGTTCCTCCAATTCTGTTTTTTATTATGTAACAAACAGATTAAAGTTAAAGACCTGAGTCCCGAGGAGATATAAAATCAATTTTTATGTTGAATTTCACATGAATAAAAACGTTTTGGAAATCTGAATGCTGTTGCAAAGCATCTTATTTGAATGAAGTATTGTTCGAAATAAAATTATGTCATCTGGATCATTTGACTGCTTCGATACGAGGGCTGTTCCAAAATTTCTCGGCCGTCAAAGTAGGGTGTCCAAAAAAGGTATAGTGCTGGTGGCCACGATTTCACGTCTCTAGGTTGTGTGAAATAAGAACTAAAAACTGGGCTATAATCAGTATAGATGTAATTCTGGTCTGAACATCGAAAAAAATTTTGTGATTTTTTTGACAAAATGGCGGCCATTGGAAAATGAAAATTCGATTTTGGGACCTTTTTTTTAGTTGAGTGTAACAAAAAAAAATAGTAAAAACTTTTTTAAAACTATGATGAGGGGTCAGATCAGAGTGGTGACAATTCTGCGTTGATTGCACTTTGAATCATCAAAATCGTATCAGTGTAACTGGAGATATCATGGCGATAGCTCGAAAAACGTAGCTTCGAGAAAAATGCGTTTAAAGATTGAAGTAATTTGAAAATTGCTTGTTTTATCGAAGACATGGTCGAAAAAAGGCTATATCTTCTAAATGTTTCGGTTTAAAAAAATTTTATGTTATTTTTTTAAAAGGTTATACAAAAAGGAGAGGGGGGCGCGTCGCGACATTGCAATACACACGTGCATGCCCTGAAATTTACGCATAACTTGTCAGATCCGACTACTATATATGCCGGTTTTTTTTCATCTTTTATACATTTATTCCTTAATATTGTGAAAATCGGGGCTGAACCAAGGTTCGAACCAAAATCTTCACCCAAAAACCTGGAACCTGTACATTTTGAAATTGTTTGGTTTGAAGCTTAAAATTGACACGATTTCTAAAGGAATTGTTGTGGTTTCCATCAAACGATTCTAAAAAAAGGTTGAATCGTTTGACCATTAGGGCATTTAAATGAAGATAAATGAAAATTCGAAGTAAAAAGCCAAATAATCGGTGTTTGGTCTGATATTGTTTTTACAAATGTTACTTTAAAACAATCCGTGTGTCAAACAATGTATCTGTTCCAGTGTCACTGGCGATTGCGCTGAAATTTATGTAAGCATTTTGCTTATAAAATGTAAGTTATTCGAAATCGAAAAATGCGCTTGGTCGATTTTTAATTGCAGCAGGTCAATGATTTTCAGCACTTGAACAAAATGGGATAGGCTTTAAAATGATCAGGTGCAATGCGCATTGAATAAATTTCCGAATTAGTTTACTTCTTTTGACATTTTGTACCGTGGAAACTGGGAAAATGGTTAACAGAATTTTTATAATTATGTGGAAATGTTTCAAATTTAAACAAAAGGCGGAATGAATCCTTTTCCTTTCTTGTCTGTCTCTCAGTCTACCTGCAGGCCTATTCCGGTTTTTATTTTTGACAAGATAAGGCGATTTCTAATAATATAAGTTGATGTGAGTCTTCAATTGCTTGATGTGTGAGTCTTTCGAATTTAAAGATAATGGTAATTTCAGTGCTGATACCGATTACCTTTCGAGAAAATTCTCCCCAAACTCCCAGACCCACCATTTAAAAACAAAATCTTAAGGCGATCTATTCTAAAAATCTCCATAAGATCGTACAAAAAAACACGGCATTAATTTACAAAATAGTATTTTTAAAATTCAGCATAGTGAAATGGCAGAGAGAAGATTGAGTAGTGGGTTAAAAGTCCACGTGCAATTGAAGTGAATGTGTCCAGAAGTTTAAAATAGCTGACCCAATACTTCTACCTATTTGTTTTCCTCTCATTTCAGACAAAAACAACTCTGTGATGTCATTTTGGTTGCCGATGATGTAGAAATTCATGCTCATCGCATGGTCTTGGCCTCTTGTAGTCCCTATTTTTATGCCATGTTTACCAGTTTCGAGGAATCGCGACAATCGCGCATCACTTTACAAAGTGTGGATGCACGTGCTTTGGAGCTGCTCATAGACTATGTGTATACCTCCACGGTTGAGGTCAATGAGGATAATGTGCAGGTTCTGCTAACGGCAGCTAATTTGCTACAGCTGAACGATGTAAGAGATGCCTGCTGTGATTTTCTACAAACCCAATTGGATTCCAGCAATTGCCTGGGCATACGAGAATTTGCTGATCTGCATGCCTGCGTGGAGTTGCTTAACTATGCAGAGACATACATTGAGCAGCATTTCAAGTGAGTTGTACAGAAATTAAGATTATATCGAACCGGTTTCCCTTAAACTGGTATTCCAAAAAATGTTTTGTTTCAATTTTTCGCAGTGAAGTGATTCAGTTTGATGAGTTTCTGAATCTCACACACGAACAAGTCATCAACCTGATAGCCAATGATCGCATTTCGGTGCCCAATGAGGAGCGTGTCTATGAGTGTGTCATAGCCTGGCTGCGTTATGATGTACCCCAGCGCGAACAGTTCACCTCATCGCTAATGGAACATGTACGTTTACCCTTCCTCTCCAAGGAGTACATTACCCAACGGGTGGATAAAGAAATATTACTGGAGGGGAACATCATTTGCAAGAATTTGATTATAGAGGCTTTGACTTATCATCTACTGCCCACTGAGACCAAATCGGCACGTACTGTGCCCAGGAAGCCGGTGGGCATGCCTAAGATACTGCTGGTTATAGGCGGACAAGCACCCAAGGCCATACGCTCGGTGGAGTGGTATGATTTGAGGGAAGAGAAATGGTATCAAGCGGCTGAAATGCCCAATCGTCGTTGCCGTTCGGGATTGAGTGTACTCGGCGATAAGGTCTATGCAGTGGGTGGCTTCAATGGTTCGCTGAGAGTGCGTACCGTGGATGTGTATGATCCGGCCACAGATCATTGGGCCATCTGTAGTAATATGGAGGCCAGACGCTCAACTTTAGGAGTGGCTGTTCTAAATGGTTGCATTTATGCGGTGGGAGGATTTGATGGCACTACCGGACTCTCCAGTGCTGAAATGTATGATCCCAAGACTGAAATCTGGAGATTTATAGCCTCCATGTCCACACGACGCAGCTCAGTGGGTGTGGGAGTGGTGCATGGTCTACTCTATGCAGTGGGTGGTTACGATGGCTTCTCCCGGCAGTGCTTAAGCTCGGTGGAGCGTTATAGTGCCGAGACCGATACTTGGTCGGTGGTGGCTGCCATGTCTTTGCGACGCAGTGGAGCCGGTGTGGGAGTGCTGAATAACATTTTGTATGCGGTGGGTGGACATGATGGACCAAGGGTAAGAAAATCCGTGGAGGCTTATGACTGTGAGACAAACTCTTGGCGTTCGGTGGCCGATATGTCCTTCTGTCGACGCAATGCTGGCGTGGTGGCACACGAGGGTCTACTCTATGTGGTGGGAGGAGATGATGGCACTTCAAATTTAGCCTCGGTGGAAGTTTACTGCCCAGAATCGGATAGCTGGCGTATATTGCCAGCTTTGATGACCATTGGACGCAGCTATGCGGGCGTCTGTATGATTGATAAGCCCATGTGAATGGAAGAGCAGGGTGCATTGGCACGGTAAGTGAATATTTCTAGTAATTTCCATCAAAGGATTAACAATTAAACATTGATTGCAGCCAAGCCGTTTCGCTGGCCATAGCACTGTTGGATGATGAGAATAGTCAAGCGGAGGGCACTATGGAGGGTGCGGTGGGTGGTGCCATTTATGGTAATATTCCTGCTGCAGCAACAGCACCACCCTTAGCTCAGCCCTTGGCTCCACAGCCCAATCATCCACATTATGAAAACATTTATGCTCCTATTGGTCAGCCCAACAACAACAACAATAATAACAACAACAACAACATTGCCAATGCCCCTGCTAATGTGGAGGAAGCTGCTGCTCCACAGCCTCAGCAGCCACCTCCGCCAACTGAAGCCACACCTGCACCACAACAACAACAACAACAACCATCTCAGCCACGTATGCTGCCCATGAATAACTATAGAAATGATTTATATGATCGTTCCGTCTCGGGAGGAGTAGGACTGTTGAGTTCTAATGCCGCCACTGCTGCTGCCTACGATGTGCCCAGATCTGTACGCTCCGGTTTGGGTTATCGCCGCAATTTTCGCATCGATATGCAAAATGGTAAGAAATTTGACTTATATTATAAATGCACACAGATTGTTGATAACCTGGAATAGGACTTTGGCTATAAAACTTTAATTTAAGAGGATAAAAAATCACGAAATTTGAGAATTTTACGTTGGATCCTGTCCGATCAAGTGGTGATCGCGAACCCAGAGTAGAGTAAAAAGAAATTGTAGATCTACAGAGATATGATAGATGACAGTTTTGTGATTTGAAGACCTCTTAAAAAATTTGGTATTAAAACCGGTTTAATATTCCAAAAATTTTGCGGAAGTAGAATGGTTGGTTTTCTTTGCTTTGACTAAACTCATCTCATAGAGAAGCTCCAACCCACAAAAATAATTCAGTTTGTCGAAAAAGTATACTTGCTTTAGTCGTAAACGAAGTAAAGCAAGAATGTCTTATGCCACCGTTGCTATTAGCGCTGTACTTAAATGATCTGCCCGAACACTTAGGATGTGGCCTGTATATCGAAAACACAAACTTAGGGTCCCTTTTGCGGACAATCCCTCAACCCTTCAGAAAATTATCAATAATCTCGAGACATACTGCATATTTATTGTAAGGGCATGGAAGTCAATAAGACAAAGCCCGAGACTATGGTGTTTAGAAAAAGCGATAGTCTCGAGGCATCGCTCAACTGGACGTTTCAGGAGGAACAGGTCAAGGTGGTACCGTAGTACAAATACCTTGGGGTTAGCTTGACATCTTGGCGTTCCGATTGAAGAAGCAGAAGACCATTTTGACTTGGCGAAGGTGTTCGGATGTCTACATTGGGTGTAAGGTAGAATCTAAGTTGTATGCTATTCTTGAGCAGGGTTTTAAGCACCATGAACAGATGCAATATATTGCCGAGGAACATTTTTGTAATATAGGACGATTGCATTTGGATCCAATCCGATCAAAAAATCCGTGATCAATATAACACACCTCTAAAATGTTGTGAATTGTCAATTGAAAAGTAAAAGTCAGGAATGTATGGAAACAAGTGATGATGGCAATGGAGTACAAATTCCTTTGGGCTACAATGACACTAACAATGTCGAAAGAAGGTGTGGGCGAATTTAATGAACAAAGGAACTGTGAACTGTCTAAATGTAAATTTTTAAACGCTCAGTTAGAAGAACGGTTTAGTGCTATGGTGCTCAACTCTGAGGCGGAGTGAAGAGGCGAACCAATTGCAGCGTTATTTCGTAATAAGGATACTCAAGCTCCCAGATAGCACGCTGAACTATATATTAGAAAACGACGCAGAGCTTGATGATGGTCACTTCTACAGTTTAACAATTTATTATATATATAAAAACGAGAAGGCCAGCTAACTTCGTCTTTGCCGAAGTTTTTATACCCTTGCAAATGTTTTAATACATCGAGTTTAAGAACGCCAGCATTAAAACAAACAATTTTTTTAAATAAAACCCTTTTCGACCGATAGTTTCTATGACATAAGATATAGTCATCCGATCCGGTCGGTTCCGACATATTAGCAGTGTGCAGTAAAAAGAAGACTCTGTGCAAAGTTTCAGCTCGATAGCTTTAAAACTAAGAGACTAGTTTGCGTAGAAACAGACAGACAGACGGACAGACAGACGGACGGACAAAGCTCAATCGACTCAGCTCGTCACACTGATCAAGAATATATATAGTTTATAGGGTCGGAAATGAATATTTCTATGCGTTACAAACTTCTGGGCAAAATTATAATACCCTTTGCAAGGGTATAAAAAGAAAGTCATTAATAGAGGACAACCGCATACAACACATAAACAACGAAGAAAGTGCATCAAGGGCACTAAAAGCACTAAATCATGCAATGGGGCCCACATAGTGCAACAAGTCTTTCAGGCAAAGCGAAATCCCTAGGATAATGAAGACCATTGTACACCTTGTATGGTTAAAAGCTGTCAAAGGAAGGGAGAAAAAAACAATCCAAAGATTATGCTCTATATGTAATAGGAATGGGCAGGTGGACATGCAGCATATTGTATGATGATGCCCAATATTTAGGAAATTTAGTTCTTAGCACGATACGGAGAACTCCAAACTGCTTGGGCGCAAGTGGATTTTACAAAAAAAATATTGTGCTGAGATAACCAAAAAATGCCGAAAACGCCCAAAAATGCCAAATTTTGCATTTTTTCCGTAACCTCACACAGTTTTTCGAGCTGTGATTTGTTTACAAATCACATCAATCATCATCATCAACTTGATCATCAACTCCACAGCTGACTAAGCGGACGCTGTGCCTTTTTCCTTGAAGACGAATCCCGAAGGGGTTTGAAATATATTGAAAATCAAAAACTCGTGTTTTTTTTGTTTTTAATAAGCACGTAAAAAACATTGACCTCGAGCCAGCTAAAAAATCCCAAATTAAAAACATAGGTCGCTATCCATAACAACAAAAATAATTCAGAATATGAAAATCACGGTATCCTGCGGACTGCTGCATTAAAAAGTGCATTCGATACAATGAGCCTGATTGATGGCTCCCAACTAGCGCCCGGGAGAATAAAAAGCACAATGTAGGGCCTGACGATTCCCACATCGTGAGCTGCGACTTTTATCTAAAACCTCTGCTGATCTTCGGTTGATACTGAACTCCATGTCGAGACTCGATTTAAAACTCTACCCGCGAGGTAGTTATCAAAGCACAAAAACCACGATCGCCCACAAATGGGCAATCCGCGTGCAACCATGTGAGCATCCTAGGGCTACTGCTGATCCCGTATACATTTGTATTTATTTCATAATACTGAGAATTACTGTCATTGCTCTATATTGGCATTGGCCAGACACGCTTGTTGCAGATCTTTTAGACTGCGGACTGCTGCTGGAGTCTCTCCATGTCAACTGTATAAAAATTCCTTTTTATTGGTGAATTCCCAAATAATTACCTTTGCCATTAATCAGCGCAATTTATTCTTCCCTCTTAAAACCTCAAAGCCACCAAACAAACCACACACAACACCTATTTTACCATCAAACTTTTTTGTTTTCGTTTTTTGGAATTAAAAATAATTAAACGTTTTACATTATACCTCTTACGTTTTTTTTTAGTTTTTTTACAACATTTTTTTTTTTTTGTTTTCTTCTTTTGCTTTTTTTTTTTTACCTCTTATAACAAAAGGAAAGAGGAAAGCTGAAGAAACCAAAGTTATAGACTTTAACTATGTAAACACTAAAAATACAAACACTTTTCTATTTTTTTTAAATTATTTTAATTAAAAAATAAAAAAAGCAAATATGTTAAAAGTAAAAGTTTAAACAGTTCGTGAAATAAATATAAATATTGTGTGGAGAATAAAATTGTTACCGTTTGACCAAGGTTTCTAAGCTAAATTGAAGTCAATTTTCAAAGATGATTCTTAAGCACGTCAAGTTTTAAACACCCAAAGGTTTCCAAAAGTAGCTAATCCATCTTCTTTCTCCCTTAGGCAATCGCTATGGCAGTGGTTTCCGCTGCACTCCACTCTATGCCAACAATCGCTCAAATTGCCCACGTCAGCGAAGTTTTGATGACACCGAATCCACAGATGGTTATAATTTGCCATATGCCACAGCCGGTACAATGCGTTATGAGAATATCTATGAACAGATACGCGATGAACCCATCTATCGAGCCACAGGTGGCAATCGTGTGCCGCTCTATACACGTCTCGATGTTTTGGGTCATGGCATAGGACGAATTGAAAGACATTTAAGCTCCTCGTGTGGTAACATAGATCATTATAATTTGGGTGGTCATTATGCGGTGCTGGGACACTCACATTTCGGCACCGTGGGACACATACGCCTGAATGCCAATGGTAGCGGTGTAGCCAACAGTAACACTAGCAGCACCACCACATGTAATGTACCCAACTGTCAGGCTTATGTGGGCAACTCAAGTAACACTCCGGCTTCTGGCCTGGACTATGGCCATGTGAAAGTGCCTGTTAAGAACAGTGCTTCAAGCTTTTTTAGTTGTCTACACGGCGAGAACTCACAGAGCATGACAAATATATACAAAACAGGAGGAGGAGCAGCTATGGTACACAATTCCCCCTTAACGCCAAATGTGTCCATGGAGCGGGCAGCGCGCTCGGCTTCGGCGGGACCAGCCACAGCTGGAGCACAAGTCGAGCCAGAGCAGGAGAGTAATAGTAATGCTTCTAGTGCAGGAAGATCTGCCACAGGTGCCATACCCAAAATAAAAACTGCCAGCAAATCAGCCAAAGAGTCTCAAGCCTCAACAACCGCTATAGAAAAGGGGACAGGCAACTTGGGAGCTGCCTTGGCCAAAAAGAACACTTCAGACCACCACACGCTCGAATTCCTCTAACGATGGCACCCTAAATCGCATTTCTAAGTCCAGTTTGCAATGGCTGCTGGTTAACAAATGGTTGCCTCTCTGGATTGGCCAGGGACCCGAGTGCAAGGTAATCCGGAAAGCAAAAATACTGTAAACATTTTTATTAATTTAATTTATTTCTTTAACCAAGCAGGTTATTGACTTTAATTTTATGTTCTCCCGTGACTGTGTCAGCTGTGATACTGCCTCCAATCCCTATGGCACTCCACGCCTGGGCGGTCTACCCCAGGATATGGTGCGTTTTCAAAGCTCTTGCGCTGGAGCCTGTACAGCTGCCACCACAAATAGTGTGCGTCGTGATCCCAATGCCGCCTCTCGACCACTTCACAGCACTTTGAGTCGTCTACGCACAGGAACAGTGGATAAGCGTAGTCCAAATTATCGCTATGAAGATCCCTCCTATGAGAATGTTCATGTACAGTGGCAAAATGGTTTTGAATTTGGACGTTCTAGGGACCATGATCCCAGTTATCATTTGCAGCAACCACAGCAGCAGCAGCAGCGTCCTTTGCTACAGCGTGCACGTTCGGAGAGTCCTACTTTTAGCAATCAACAGCGACGAATGCAACGACAGGCGGCTCAGCAACAGCAACAGGCAACCTTCAAGAATTATAAACTAAATACGGAGAATAACAGTTTTAAGCCCAAACAGGCGGCTCCTGCTGAAATGCCCGATGAACTAGAGGGAGCTGTGGGTGGAGCTAATGCGGAATTGGTAAATGCGGCAGAATTGGAGACAGAGGCAACTTTAAGCGATAACGAGACTGAGTCAAACAATAGCCAAAATAATACAAATGAACAAAATGATTAAAGTAAAAGAGGTTTTGCGAATTTATATCGTATCGATAATATTTGAGAACTCTAATTGAAATGGTGAATTGCAATTTAGAATTTTTGGGCCACATCGATACGATATACTCCAAATCCCCTTTTGCAACTTTTTGGCAGCGTTTACATTAATACCACACTTTGATTTCCTGTAATTTGGCCCAGCGCTGCCTATCAAAATTTAGATCTCACAAAAACAAAAAAACAAAACCCCACTACAAACCGAATGTACGTGTAACTTAACAAATTAAGCATACTATAATTCCTAACTATAAGAACAAACCAACAAATTTTTCATCTGGTAGAATTTGATAGCATTATTGTAATGGGCAAAAGATCATAATCGTATAATTAATTAGTTCAACATTTTTGTGTGTGTGTTTTAGTTCAAACATAAGCGCCATATCAAGCATAGATATAGAAAATCATGTCCCATAC
Source organism: Lordiphosa stackelbergi (assembly GCA_018904235.1). Lineage (NCBI taxonomy): Eukaryota > Metazoa > Arthropoda > Insecta > Diptera > Drosophilidae > Lordiphosa > Lordiphosa stackelbergi. The sequence goes on along the minus strand of JAEIFU010003895.1, from coordinate 8,032 downwards.
CATTAACCTAAAAGCAATATGCATTTGATATACCATATAATTTAAAATGTTCCAATCGAATTATTGTAGTCGTTCTATTCTTAGATATAAACATTATTTTGTGGCACTTTTATAATGTACACTGCCGCTCCTTTCCTTTGAATTTTCAAATTGGCATTTGTTAGCACGAAAAAAAAAACTATAATTTAAGTCAATTAAAACTTACAGGTATTATTTACATGCATACACATAAAAAATATTCATGTAGAAACGTCATATAAAATACTCGAAATATTTAATTATAAGCATACTTACATGTATTGCGTTTAACTAATTCATAATAAAATACTTAGTTCAACGAAAAGTCAAAAGTTTGCGGATTTTAAGATAGGTGGAAGATAATGGCAGCGCACAAGAACCACCTTTAAAAGGAGAGCTCACACAAAACTATGAAAAACTTCAAGGCTAATCACACTGAGCACATATAACATCCAGCATGAGAAACATCCAAATTTCTCTTTCAGATGTCGCAGCCAGAGGTACTTAAGAGATGATGATTTAACCGTATGCGAGACCATCTCCCCTTAGCTTAAGCTCACGGAATAATTGTCAAAGGTGATTTGTACTGGCCGGTCAAATCAATACCCCCTTTAGTTTGGTACAATCTATTTAATTATGGTGTAATCTAGATTACGCGGACAATACCTACTTCATGATGCCTGTGCTGGAAGGTACATACACGAAACTTAGTTTTAAAAATACTCCCTCTCAAAATTAAATTTACATCTTACCCTGATAAATTACAAACAATATAAAAAAAATTCCTCCAAATACCTATTCCCCAAAAAATACCTTTTTATTAATCCCATGTTTTAAAAACTTATGTTTTAATTTTAACAACAAAAGAGGGTTTGATAAAAAATTGGATGATTATAAAATCTCTAAATTAAATTTGTCAAAAAGAGATAGTTGGAAAAACAAAAATAACGAGGGATACAAAGACAAAATAAAAAGAAGTTGTGAAAGTATGTAGCAGGCATAAGGAATTATTTCCGATTTTTATTTGAAGAATATTATTCTGATTGAACATCGATATAGCCTTTCCGTCTGTCGTATGAACGCACAGATTTTTGAGATGGTAAGAGATTGACGTTTTTATGTATGGGACATAAACTTTCTTTACCTTTTTTTTTTAATTTTTGCCACGCCCCCAGCGCTTCCGCAATTTGTAAAAAACGTTATATCTTCTACAGTTTTGTAGATCGATGGTTCGTACCTTCTACACAGAAAAAAAAAGATCCCCGTAGAAAGTTTAAAATCCATTTTTTTAAATATCCTTTTCACATTTTCCAGCTCGTTTGGATGAAGAATTAAGATCAATGAACTATCCGTTTTTGTGATATATACTTTTTAAACGAAAAAAATCGACTTTGAAAATATCCAATAGATCCCAAAAAAAGGATAGTTAACTATCCAGTCCAAATGGATACCGAAAATCATGCTGAGGATCATAAACCCCATCTATTGGTCAATTTAAAATCCGTCATAAAGCATTGTTCAACGCGAACATGAAATGTTCAGGCGTTTGGAAAAAGTAATGCTTGTTAGTCGGTGGAATGAAAAGTTATTACCAAATTTCGCACTCTTACGGTTGCTTGATGTACATAAAGTAAATTTTTCTTAATTCTGATATAAATTTAGAAATTGTTAGTGAAATTTGAATTGCATTCTAGTCTTTAATTGATTTATAAAGAATTTTTGTTTAATGTGTCCAGATTTTGGCTGTGCAAACGAAAACGAAAAGTGAAACATAAAAGTCAGCCTCTCTCATTTCCGACTGTTCCATTTTCAATCGTTTCGCTTGGAATTCTGATTTCTCTCTTGTGTATCTAGTGCAATTGGGCGCGCGCGACGTTCCTAGTTACGTTTGTACAGGGATCTCCAAACGTATTTGCGGGTTACTCATTGAAAGCAATTTATAGGGAACACGAATGATGTCTTTGCACGCCAAGCATGTCGGTCGCTCGTTCGTACTGCGTAAGCGGAAAAGGGGGACGCTCCGATTGTGCCATTTCGCTTGGTACAGTGGACTGCAAAATGTAAAGAGAGAGCAATTTCATTCAAATTAAAAACCGAAGCGGAATGTGTTCGATTTACTTTTCAAAAAGTAGTGGAATTGAGAACATGCCTGATTGTGTGAAACGTTCAAACCCTTTATTTAAAAAAATTTACGAGCTGCAATAAACTTATGAATGATTACGATCGGATGAACGATACTCAAGTTATGACCAAAAGAAAGTTCGCTGCCGCAGCAGCTCTGCTACTGCAGGTACAGAGCATATCACAGTCGAGCTTGAGACCGACTTTCTTACTTGTTTTTTCCAAATTCTGGCAAAATTATTAAATGAACTGCAAAATATGATCAACCAAATGTAACAGGCTCGCTCACTCTCTAAACAGAACACTTGATTTTGTTTTTCTCGTATATTTTGTTCCAAAGTTGTCGATGGAAAGCCACATCAAGCTGTCTTTCGTTAACAACTGTGGGATAAACTAAACAAAACTAGCCAGGATGTTCCATAAAATTTGAGAAAATTTCGTTTTGGTTTGACTTGATGGCCACTTTTATATAAGACATTTATGAGTTATCTGAGTCAAAAATGTAGAAGCTATTTCGAAACGACTTGATTATTGTGTCAGATTCATCTGATAAAAGCTAGAGGATACCTAAGACTTAAAGGCTATCAGGCTTAGTTAGAACTCTGTAAGTCTAGGAAATATAAATGCTTGACAAACTAAGCGGATAACTAAGAACCCTAAACATAAAGGGTTACCACCAATTTAACTAGAGGTAAGTTTAGGACTAGCTTATTGCCTTGCGCACACCAAACAATTTCAGACTTGGCCTGAAAACGCATGGGAAGCTGTATTTTACACAAGCAATTATTACCATACAACACTTTGTTACCATTCGACCATACAATTTGGTTTTAGTACCATATGACAACTACGGACAAAGGTTTTCATAAATAATGCCCTTCCAAAGTATACAACTTAATTTCATTTAAAATTTATCTATTTGGTTACAATAATAAATGGTCAGTTCATACTGAATATTCAATCAAATAGTCAGAGAGGTTGAACTGAAAGCAAAATGACTCAGTGCTAAAAACAAAATAGAAAATACATATTTTTATGAATTAATAATATTCTTTAATGTAGCATACTTTGAAGTGCATTTTTATACATTTTTTGGGGTATAAATAGGATAATGGTTAGGCTGCATTCACACTCTTTTGTTATATGAGACATGATGAATCTAGAGGCCTGTATTTGATTATGATTCTTCAATGAATTTGACAAGCTATTCACATTTATAACATAACAAAAGCAGAACTTCTAGGCTATCATGCCTTGTGTATCAAACAGTGTGAAAAACAAAAACCTTGTGTTTAGTTTTGTCTATTTCGGATGAACCAATTTGGCAAAAAATTGCGAATGGGAAGACATTGCCCAGCTTGGTGTGAACAACTGGTGCCAGCTCGCACGGAGCAAAAGCAACTCACACGGTTGCAATGCAAGCATCAGGCCAATAAAAGCCGAAGATAACTACCAACTCACAACAAAAGAACAATAATTTTATAAATTTTTACTTGAAAATAAACATTTTGTATTTGTTACTTTGACTATTTTGAGATTCGATGACTAAGATGGTGGCTTAATTATTCTTTTGGTAAGTAGTGCTTTAGATAATAAGAAAATAATATAAGAAATTTATAACTCTGTCCCTATTTCTTTCGCAGAAAATAAAGAACCATTTGAGAGGAGTACACAGAAAAAAAAATTATTTCATTATCCATATCATTTAAGCCGATATGATAAAATATCAAATTGATATTTTGCACAAAATTCAAATCAATATTTATTTACGTATCATATTAATATATTCAGTATCTGTTCTGAAACTATTTAATATCAATTTACGTGAATGATATTATTTGGATCAGAAAAGATATTATTTTCTTGTCAAAATGATATAAATATTGATATTTTTGTAAGTTCATTTTCAATCTGGTTAATATCGGCATGAATTTGATCTTGTTTTTCTCTGTGTAGTTTTATCATATCCTTTGGACAATTTTCAGCTCAAATGGATATTTAAGATCAATTTGACATTAAATGTATATTATTTATATACTTCTAACGATATCTCAACTATACAGTCCAAATGGTTAAATGAAATTATTCTATAAATCATCAACAAAATATCCTTTTAATTTCCGTGTAAGGAAGACTAATAAAATTAAGGTAGACGTGTAATTTTAATGTATAAAATGTACACAGTTTAAAAGGTTAGTGACCTTTTATCTAGTTTATTCAGCTATTTTAATCGTGTTTTGAGTGTTCTTTTTTGGTCAAATTTGTAAACAATTCAATCTTTATGAAGTAACAGTCTTCTTAACTTTGAAACTGACTGAGAACTCATAGTCCAATATAAAATGGTAAAAAAAATGCCTTTTGAGCCCAATTATGGTTTTGTGCCGCAACAACTTAATGTTTGCCCTTCAAATGGCAAGTTTTGTGTTTATTTTTGTATATTTGATAAATCATAAACCAAAAGAATATATAGAATGAAATTCAAGCCACTGAAAACCTCTCAGTGTTGAATTGAAAAGTATTATATTAATTTGCCTGTCACTTACCCCTGGCGTTTCACACCATTTTCATTTGCAAATATTCTTTGATATCATTGATTAATATCATTTCGCTGTGTTTGCTTTCTTGTCTGCCACTCACCTGTCTGTCTGTTTGTCCGTCTGTGTGTGTGTGTCTGACGTCTGTGTCGTCTTGCAACATAACGTTACATAACTCGAGAAGGAATTTCCACCGCTTGCGGTATTTTTTTCTTCAATGGCAATTCATTTTGGAGCTGTTTTGACGCGACTTGAAATGCGAATTGAATTGCCCGCTTAGCGTTACGTTTAGAGCATTTGGCTGTTTTGTATGTTTGTTCAAATTCAAATTCAAATTCAAATTCAAATTCTGCTGATCATTTGGTCACTAACTGGTACACAGTGCGTATGCGCAACAATGTCGCTTGGCTTAGCGTCTAAATCTCGACTGATTTGGGTTTGGTTACAGTTTGGAACAGGCTGCTGCTGATGCTGGCATCTCAACTGAGTTTCAGCTGCTGCGGAGCAACCGCAGCTGGCGAATGTTCCGTTTCAACTGAATGCCAACTTCATGGGGACTTGCCCAACAAAGAACTACTGTGTGCAACCGACGACAGCGACGGCGACAACTCCAGCGTCGGCAGAGAGTAGGAGCAGACTGAATCTGAATGCAGCGGCAGCGGCAGCGGCAGCACAGCACAGCTGGTGCAGTGGTGAAGGTGAAGGTGGCAGGCCACGGTTACGACGCGCAATCAATGCGCCTGAGAGAGAGAGCGAGAGAGCGCGCTCACTAAGCTGCGTCGGCGCTGCACTGGCGCTGCAATGGGCGCGGTGGGTGCCTGTGCCAGACAGGCGAGTGCATTGGCATAGTAAACTTTGAAGCGCGGCGCCATCGTCTCTCTTTTAGCCCGATGCCGTTAGATGCGCACTTGACGTCGCGCCGTCGGTTTGCTCCATCAACAAGTCTGCGACAGCGACCGACGCCAGCAGCCACCACTCGGTTCGGTTTCAAAATTCGCACAAAGGAATAGGAATTCCGCCAATTGGTGGCGTCGACGTCAACGGCGCCAGCGAGGGGTTCTTTGTGTGTAAACGGAAACTTCCTTTTGTTTCTTTTTTTTTCTCCCGTAACTAAAAAGGGGAATTAAAAGGAAAATAAATAAAATTAGTTTCGAATTTGAAGAAATCTTTAAATGAAAAGGAAGCTGGCAGCGGAAGTACACGGAAGGGTTCAATTTAGCCGGCATTTTGCAGTCATCCGTTCGGTTAACGAAAGGCCCACATCGTTTTGGGGTTGATTCATGCAAAGGTTAAGAGAAATTTTGAGTTGAAGAGAGTTCTTGGCTGTTGTGGGGCAGGTCAGTTTCACTACAGAAAGAGAGAGCGGCAGCCAGCTGACAACTTCCAACGACGCGCTTGTATGCGGCGCCCAGCAGCGCTCAGACAGCATTCTCCAGATTCCAAAACCTAAGACAGCCCTCGGCACATTATTAGATTTATCTTGTTTAGCGCCTAAGCAGTTGCTGGCACAACTGACCATGCTGCAGCTCCCGGCTGCCTGGCTGTTTTATGGCCAAGTCCTCGCTTTGCCTCCACACTTAACTCATCATTATGCTTTCTTACGATAGTTTATAGTCCGGCAGCTGCCTTTTCATTATGATTAGCTGCTGGCAGCACGAGTGGGGACTGCAAGTGCACCAGGAAACAGGATACCAAGTGTCTATGCAAATATTTAATTAGCTGTCTCCTTCTTGCTGACGCCTGATTAAGTTGAGTGGCCTTTGATTCGATTTGGCCAGAGAGCCGGAGCCCACAATTAGATTACAAACCAATTTGTAGTTTCGGCCAGGCCCAAAAGTTCTTCAATTATTATTAAATTTGTGCACAAAATGGCAAAAATAAAATGTGCAAAATGCTGCTGGAATATTTCCACCCCACTCAGATGTCGCCTATTAACCGCCGCGCACAATTTTCATATGCAAAATTTGCAAAATTTTCGATATGGTCAACAAATATGCAATGTAACATCAAAACACAGTAAGACATCAATATGAATTACCCGAGAGAAAATGTAAACAAAATAGTTGTCAATGGATTAAGACTGGCAAAAGGAAGCTTGCTGTGCGGAAGGCGTGTATTTAATCCCGCCCAGGACCATCTAATAAGAAAACACAAAATATCTTACACATCCGATCACCTTAACCACTTATTGGCGCCATCTGTGAAGTAACCATTCATGAAAAATTTTCTCAAACTTTGCCGTGCGGATTCGGCGTTAAAGGGTAGGTGTGTTGGGTGTCCTCTGCAGAACATTTTTTTAATAGACGATGCAGGCTACATCTGTGTCACTCTGTGTTTTGTTATTGTGAAAATTTTTCCCTAAAAGGCAAAACTCGTTTTGTGTTGGAGGGAGCACACTTTAAATAGTATCAACAGGATACGTCGGGTTGGCTATTATGGTAGGCGGTTATTAAAATTTATACGATCAGGAGCGGCGCGAACACGTTCATTGTGTAAATTTTTAGGAGCAAACGTTGTGTGTGTGTCCATTACGAAACGCGAAACGTGGGGGGCTATCGGGTTGTCAAACGTAGTAGAATTTATGATGTAAGATTGTCGCAACTGCGTCTTCTCATCGCAAGAGGCACGATGCTTTCATAGAACAACACAGCAGAGACAAGCGTGCCTGTCAGTTGTTAACACACGCAGAACAATTGATCGACAGCGTCAACAAATACATCGGCTAGAAAGTCAATCGTTTGGATGCACGATGCGGCTACAAAAAGCTCAATTCGCCTAATAGGCGCATCATTGGTACGAGCTCGACTCCCTCTTCGTTTCTTCGATCTCGCATTCGAGTATGAGCCAGATATCGAATATTCCGCTCATCCGAAAGTCCTGATTGGTGCTATGGACAAAGAATGTGCCAATTGTCATGCGCTCAAATTCAAAAATGAGTTCGTCGGAATGTGTTGCGCATCAGGAAAAGTGCAACTACCAGATATTGAGACGCCACCAGAACCATTCGACTGCTTGCTCATTGGCACGGATCCAGATTCAAACCTGTTTCGGAAGACTATTTGTAGATTTTGTTCATGCTTAAATGATTTTATTCGAGTAACAGAAATAATGCACAATACAGCTGCAAATGGTGAGAAATTTAATTCAACCTTCAATATCAAAAGCCAAGTGTAACATAAAGTACGCTCATTGCTGCCAAAGCCAATCGAAACATATACACGTCAATCAGTGGATGCACGTTGCGGCTACAATACCGCAGCCCCTATCGGCTCTGCACACTTAAAGCTATTATGCGTTCAGAACAGTGTCGAATGATGCAGCATTGGTGGTGGCGGGACTGATCCCATTCGACCTGAAAG
>JAEIFU010003894.1:0-22584 GCA_018904235.1 Lordiphosa stackelbergi | reverse complement strand
ATTATTTGCTGTTTATAATTTTGTGCGCGACTGACATATGATGATAGGCTGTTCCAGTTGCTCCCGTTCAATAAGTTGATGCATTCCACCACATTCAGTGTCAACGGAGACTCATAATCGCTTGCCATTTTGAGCCCTTGACTGAAGAACTGTGACTTTGACTTCGTCGTCCGGCACATTCCAGGATTTTAAAAAACATATTTGAAGTGGATGTCCAATGCTTATGTGAATAATGTGGGCAATTTCAGGTGGATTGCGTAGTTTGGAGTATTCTTCGGAAGGTGGAACAACTCTTTTTATGAAATAGCGTTTTCGTTTCGGACAAATTTTCCTCTTCTGTTTCGTACTGCAGTATATCTGTGTGGTATTCATCATTTCCTGCAGAATTTTTGGTGTCTCCGCCATCATGACAAGATCATCAGCACCTTGAAACGATGCGTACTTAGATTAACTCCTCCAGCCATTTTGTCTGCAAAATCATCGACATAGAGGGCAAATAATGGGGATTTGAGTAAGCACCCCTGTTTGCACCTTGGTTTGTAGGTGAATCCTTCCGACAGGCTTCGGCCATCGTGATATTATTGTTGTATAGGCTCTCTAGTGATTTTATCATTTTGGTCAAAACGCCCAAGTTGTTTAGCTTATACCTTAAAATCTACGAAGAAGCAGTACATCTTCTTTTCCTTTGCTATTGCAGTAAGAACGTAAATGCAGTCGACTGTTGAATATCCTTCTCTGAAACCCATCTGGTTTTCACTTAAGAGCTGGTATTGATTGGTAAAGTTGACTAGACGGGCAAACACTTTCGTTTCAGAATTTAAGAATGAGATTTCTCTGTAGTTTACGCTTCGTTGGGGTATCGGGTATAAAAACCCACCAGACACACAAGCGAAGGTTCGCTTCAAGCGAAAGATTTCGCGAAGAACTTTATTCGTATTTTGTTTAGTTTAAGCGAAACCCTTTGTGAGTTCCCTTTTAGTTTGCTTCTCTCTGCAGCTTATGAACGAAAACCACGCCGCGTCGTCATCGTTTGCTGGATTTTGAATTTGCATTTTCAGAATGTCTTTGAAGTCCTTACACTTAGGCCGGCGCATGGTGGAATTTACATTATTTTTATATTAACATATTAATTCTACCATGGACCAGCTTTATAATTTGGCTTCGCAAACTGCCCTGACGAGCGTCAATTAATTAATCGGTAAACAATTATGGATTTATGTGGTTTAATGTTCAAGATTGTATTGTCCAAAGTGCTGTTGCCCATTTGTTAGTTGCTTAGTGTTTAAATCAGGCCAATCACAAGGAAAATTACAATTAATTCGAGTTTTATTGTACAAAAATTTTTAGGAACGAGGAAAATGAAAAACTCGTAAAACTTTCAAGTCAACATTCGCGAGCGATCTGCATGCGAATGTTCGCGTACGAATGTTTGCCCGCCAAAACTGAGCGACACAAGTATCATAAACGAACGTTTGGCGAATTTGTAAACGAAGGATTTGTTCAATTTTTATTCGCTTTGAGGTTCGCCATCGAATTCGCGGCGACCTTTTGGTCGGGTGGAAGTTGTCTTGACAGTTGACGGAAGCTTTGTGTCCTAAAATATTGTTGAAAGCTTCGGTGAAGCGATTAATTTTATAAAACTCAATGGGGACTCTAAAACCTCTTCAGGGCGCTTCGAATCTCCTGTGGTGTAATGATAGAGCCCAGATCATCCACTTAGACGTTAGGTAGTGCGAAACTGCGTTTGTCCAAAGAAGACTTGAAATATTCTGCTAATGCTGATGGTTCAACAGATATTATTATACCCTTGCAAAGGGTATTATAATTTGGTCCAAAAGTTGGCAACGCATAGAAATATTCATTTCCGATAAACATATCGAACCGAGCTGAGACTTTCGCCGCGTCTGTCTGTTTCTAGGCGAACTAGTCTCGGTTTTAAAGAAATTTACAGAGCCTTCTTTTTACTGCACACTAAATGTCGGAACCAATCGATCGGATACTACATCTTTATAGCTGCCATAGAACTATCGGTCGAAAGTGGGTCTTTGTGAGAAAATTTTTTTGTTTTTAATGTTAACGTGTCTTACTTCGACGATAATTAACATTATGCGCTTTCACAAAGATTAGAAAAAAAAATTTCAGATTTGGCAGTAACTTAAGTCTTCTTTCGCTCGAAACTACCCTAAGCTAGGCTCGAGAAATGTGGCTCGCCTCAACAAAATTTATAGTTTTCCCAAATAACAATTGATAAGACCTTTCCGTTTTCTCTGTTAGTATAGCGCGTATAATAACGAATATTTAGGCTTAGGTGGTACTTAAACGCTAACAAGGTATGATATTTACTTTCTAATCGGCCTCCTTGTCCCGCACAAGGTTCCATCTTCTGCCGCACCACAACTCTTGCCTACTCCGGAATTCCGTCGTGCCGTTCAGACTCGCCGATCCGTTTTTCGTGAAGCAGCGTTTCTACGACCTGGCGGATCTGTTTTAGGACACATGTCTCCCCGTTTAACCGCTGGCTTACCACACGTGGTTTACTTTTAAGCCTCTTGTGTTACTTTTTGTTTTCATTCTACAGTCTCGTGTGATCCCTTTGCTGGCACTTCTGTGTTGGCTACGACCGATATGACTCCACTTGCACTCGCTTTGATTCTCCGAATTAACACTGGATCAAGCCTGATTGCTGTCAGTCTGGGCTTTTAAAGGCCTCTGTTCCATCTCTCTTGCTCCTTTGCCATCCTTCCATTATAACCTCCTAGCAACAGCGGTTGTTCCAGTTGTGCTTCTTCCGGTGACAGGACATAACCCCCAAGGACTTATCGCTCAGAATTTGATTTGGGCGACAAGTCCGTTTTTGTTTTTCGACATATCTCGGGTTTAATTTTGGGCGATATGACTGAAATGAAAAACGGACTTTATTTCTATAATTCATTTGGGCGCTATGTACCGAAATTAAATCGGATGATAATGCCCAAAAATTTTTGGCCGTACGCCCAAATTTTAAAAACTAAATTTAAGTCAGTGAATTAGTAGTAGTAGTGGCATATCTAGCCGCATAGACGGTTTCGAATGATATTTATTTTATTATATTTTTTTCATTTTTGATTAAATTTATTTTTAGAAAGATTTTTAGTTGAAAGTCTCATTATATATTATTATTATTACTATTTTTTAAAAGAGCAGCATTAAACTGTTAATAAATGTGCTTGAAATTGTTTTAATAGATTGAGGTGCAGGTTGTTCCGGTGTAAAGCTACATGGCATTATAATGTAAAAAGGTTTATATTGTGGCATTCCAGTTTGCATCTTCAGGCACCAAGTTTTTGACAATGCAAAATTTAGCAAAATCAAATAAATATGAAGTTCCTTATTAAATATTATTTTGCAAAGTTTAAATATTTTACCGTGAATCCAGTTGTCTTTTTAATCATAACTTTGATTAAGTAGTGCTTGTGTAAAATAGACATATCGCCGGAATGATTATAGTATACGTACCTAGATATGTTATTAAATGCAACTTTTATTTCCTTTATTCTAATTAGTCATATCACTGTTCGTAAATATATCTATCCCATATGACAGTGTTGAAATAAGGAAAGCTTAGATCTCTAAATTTAGAAGGCAGAAGGTAAATATGCTCTCTCCCTCTCTTCCTTCCTCTCCTCTTCCCTCTTCCCTGGTGTGGTTGAGTGCCTGACAGTGAAATGCCCTGAACTAAGTAATGTGGTTCCTATGGCTTTGAATTATTTTATTTTAAATTTTTTTGAATAAATGGGAAGGCGCACTTGCTTATCTTCGGTGTTTTTGCTCGGATCTTATTATGAAAAAGGTAAAATAGATAGATATTGGGGAAAACTAAATGAATATTTTGAGTCACTATATTTAAACTTAAAAAATTGTGGCCCTGACAGTTTTTCGTGTTAGAAGGAGGAATAGCAGCAGCTGCCAAATCTGAAGCAAAACTTTATTTTTTGGGTACGTATCAACAACAATAATATACGTTTAATTTTTCACTCAGTCTGTTACTATCATAAAGGAACTTAAAATCATAAAAAAAGGTCAGGCCTGTTCTCAATTCCACTTCAGTTTTGTGCTAAACCTTAGCAATGCTTGAACTCTATGTTATATGACAGGTGATACTCATATCTACGGTTACTGATCCAATTTTAAAGTGGAATTGATCAAGCAGTTGAAACTGACAGCTCAAGGAATGGATCTAATTATTAGAAAAGGGAAGCCTGATCTAGTAATCCACAGACTTCCTTTACACCTTTTATTTAAATTTTTAAAATTGCTGGCCAATTCAAACGTTTATGAAACCAAAGCGGAATTAAAATCAGAACTGATAATTTTTTCTAATCATGTAAAAGATCTAGATATCTATTGCTTTTGTTTTCATGAATGATATTTTTTGCTTAAGAAGCATTTAAAGTTATTACAAATGTATAGATAATTGTACCTGACTACAGACAGATTTCCAGTATACAAGAAGATCCTCTTTAAATAAACAGTTGAGTTTTTGGGTGAACTACGAATTTCAGAACGCTTTAAATTGATAACCTCCCTCGAATCAAGCACCAACTGCTTAATAAAAGATTTTTCTTAATTAAATTCTAGATTTAACTTGGGACTTTATATGTGAAATGAAAAATTTTATCAGCTACTTGATCATCAACATAAAGAATTAAATCTGAATAGCATTTAATCTTCAGACGTACCTTTATTTATAGCAGTCAGTTTAAAACCGCTCAACTGTCATTAATACAGTTGTGGTGGCCTATTTGTGCTTACTCCACGTACATATAAAGGCATGCACTGAAATGCAAGCGATTTCCATCGAGTAAAACTAGTTCATAGTACATACATATATTGACCTTGTGACATATATTGATTTCGTTATTCGCCCTGAACATTATGAGGTGGGGGGGGGGGGGAGTTTCCTTAACGGGTGGGATCTATGCTTTTTTTTGTTTTTGAGAATGTACATATCCTGTTTAATTTTTTTTTTAAAAAGAGAAATCACCAACCACACACAATTACATAAATGTCAGTGTCTAGAAAAATTAATTAAAAGTAATTTCTTAAAATAAATAATATAATATTAAAAATAAATAAAAATTTTATAATTTTAAAATCAAAATATAAATTATAAATTAATAAAATTTTATTAAATTTTTTATATTTTATAAGTATATAAGTAATTATTTTTTCGGCGGTTCACCCAAAATTTTTTGGGGGTTTTCCATTTAACACTTATCACCCAAAATAATTTAAATAAGTCAAAGTCCAATTATCACCCAAAAATAAAATTTGGGATAAGTCCTTGGGGGTGGTGTCATATCACCGGTTTCGTTACTCATAAGAGGATTGAACGGTAGCCAAGTGTTCAAAGCATTACAAACTGCCTTTAGCTAACTTTACTCTAGTTGTTTTAGTCCAAGGGTCGGCAAAGTGAACAGAGATGTTGCCACTGGCAACTGAGAAATATCATAATCATAAGAGGAATGAACGGTAGCCAAGTTCAAAGCATTACAAACTGAATGAACTTAAACTTACTCTAGTTGCTTTAGCCCAAGGGTCGGCAAAGTGAGCAGACAAGTTGCCACTGGCAACTGAGAAATTATTTCTAAAGAGAGAGAGAGAGAGAGCTTTTTGGTTTGGTTTTAAAGCAGCGATGGCCCCTGATTCCTCCTAGGGGGCGAAAATATGTCGCTATTCACACGTACACGACCCGAACGCTTGCCGAAGCTGAGACCAAAAGAGCAGAAAGCCGTCATTCGCTCGCCAGAGTTCGAAGCAAAATTCTCGGCACTTTATTACCGCACACTCTAATACTCTCTCACTTTTTGGCCAATCCGATCCACAGACCACTGCTCATCTCTCTGCTCTCAATGCCGACCCCTGCTCTATTCCCCTAACCAATCAAAAACCCGCTTTTATGCCCCTTTGCTAGCTTAGTAATGTTTCCAGTGCACATACAATTTGCACTCACTGTAAACATTTGACACAACCTACACCTGTCGTCGCCGCCGCCGCCGACGCCGCTCTCTATTTATTTATTCTTTCCTCCATTTCCACTTACAGAGTCTCCAGGAGAAAACACAAATGGAAATGGGCAATTTGAAATATGAAAATGAATCTTTGCGCAATCGTTTGCGGGACGTTGTCAATTCACCATTGTCGGACGCGGAAAAGCATCAGCTTATACAAGATTCACAGCGTTTACATAGCTCAGCTCCTGCCTCCATAGCCTTGCCCAGTGTAAGTTGTTGTATGAAACCCGGAAAACCATTCGAGATTCACTTACTCTCTTCTCTCTCCCCCCCTTAGACCAACGACACTCACGATGGCACACCCTGTCTCACACCCGATTGGGATAAGCATTCATCATCAAGTGAAATATCTGTAGCCTGTCTTCAGGATAAGATTATCCAAATGGAGGAGACACACTATTCCACCAACGAGGAGCTACAGGCCACCCTGCAAGAGTTGGCCGATTTGCAAACCCAACTCACAGACACCCAGACGGAGAATGAACGCTTGTCCGAGGAGAAGGATGTTTTGTTTCAATCCCTTTGCCGGCAGACCGAAAAACTGAATGAATCCCGCACACAGATAAGCACTTTGCAGGAACTACTCCTGCGTGATACCAAACAGGCCGCCGAGGTGACCACCTCGGAGAGAGAGAAAAAGTTGTTGGACTTGATAAAGACCTCCCAAGAGGAGCGTGAAACTGTGCTTATAAAGCAGGAGGAGCTCAATGCCGAACTCTCGGATTTGAGGCAGGGCAGAGAGGCTGCCCAAATGGAGCAGCAGCGTCAACGTGAGCGCATTGCTCTGCTGGACTCGCAACTGGATGCAGCCAATGCTGAACGCAAGCAAGGCGATAATCAGCTCTCACAGGCCAAAGAGGAGATCTCCCAGCGGGCCATTGAAATTAGCCGCCTAAGCACGCTGCTGGAGAATGCACGCTCCAAGATTGAGGAACTGGAGGCAGATCTGTCGCGTGGCGATAAAACGGACCTAAGTGATGTCCTAGATGCTGCCCGCCGGGAGAAGGATGCTCTGGAGGAGCGTGTGGCCGAGCTGCAGGATCAATGCTCTCGCAGTCAGGCGGAATTGAGGCGTCTGCGCGAACAACTGGCCGGCCTGAGTGAAGAGTGCAAAGTGGCCAAAAATAATGCCAAATGTGCAATCTCCGATCTGGAGTATAGGCTGGAGCAACTGCAACACGACAAGGATAAGCTGGCAACCGACTGTCAGTCGCTGGAGGAGCGTGTGGCCGAACTGCAGGTGCAGAGTAAATGCCATCAGGAGGATAAGGTGCAATTGCAAAATCTGCTCGGTGAGACGCAACGCCATCTGGGCGATGTGCAACTAAAGCTAAGCGATACCGAGCAAAAACTGGACAAGGAATCGCAATTGCGCCGACGTGAGGCTGAGGAGTGGCAACAATTCCAGGCGGATCTGCTAATGACCGTGCGGGTGGCCAATGATTTCAAGACTGAGGCGCTTAGCGCTCGCGAGCAACTTGTGCTCGATAATAAAACGCAAAAGGAGAAGATACGACTGCTGGAGCAGCAGCTGGATAAGCTGACCAAGCAGCAGATGCAGCAAACGGAAACACAGCAATCGGTGTTGTCCTCGGTTCAACTGGAAATGGCCACGCGACGCAGCAGTAAGCTGAACTTTAGCCGGCAGGATTCCCGTTTGTCTGTCAAGACGCTCATTGAGAGCATAGAGAATAACAAGCAGGTGAGTAGGAATAGGAGGAGGAAGGAAGAACTTTACTTAAGCCAAACTGTTTGGTTCCCCCCTTTTCAGCAAGGCAAATCGGATGAGCCCGAATCGCATTATAGTTCCAACTCCAGCCTGAATAGCGGCACTCCCGAACTGGGCAATACTCCCATCATTTTGCCCGCCTCCAGTGATTGGCATGAAAGCGTAAGTGTTCACTTTCTGTTGCCATTAAGAACTCTTGTAATCTCTGGCTTATTCCTTAGCTACGCTTGCCTGTACTACAGAGCAGCAATCTTCATGTGAATGTTAATAGTGGAACAACAGCCACATCACCTGGAACCGGTACCGGTACCGGTGGAACATCAGCAGCTAATACTACCAAAGCAACATTGCCATTGCGCGAGCAACAACAAATCAATGCATCAGCGGCAGCCACCAACAACACCCAGCCGTCTACACCTGCCACACCCAACAGCCAAACTGGTGGGCAAACTCCCAGCAGTCAACTGGTGGGCAGTCTTAGCTTTGGCAATGTATCCAAATCATTTCTCAGTGGTAAGTTTGGGGAAATGGTTGAGGAGTCCTCTAAAAGTTGAGCAAACAAAACCCTCACCTGCTCGCAGAATTGAAGAATTGTTTTCCCCCTCTGAAATTGGAGGCGTTTTCTAAGAAGTGATCGACTGAGAGTCGCTGATAGATCCATTCGTGACGCCAGCCTGTGTTGATTTGCTTTCTTTGTAATTTTTGTTTGTTTGTGTTAGTGTCGATTGGATTGTGTGAACCCCAGCCGCATTTGAAGATTGTTTAAAACGTTGTTAAAGAGATTGATGATTAAAAGAAGACTAAAGCTTAAATGTGTCTTGTAGACTAACAACGTAAACAACGAAAATGACGCGCGGGTGATTGAATGATTGTTTTGGTCTCGAGTCGAAACTGGGAAAACGATCGAAAAGATTCGGAAGGGCGAGTAACACCCTTTAGAAGAGTTATAAAAGCTCTTCGGAAGAGTCACAATACCATTTTCGACGAAGAGGTCCGGACGGAAAACGAGCGCCCATTTTAATCAGTAAGAGGGTCGAAGAAGACTCGAATATGATCAAAAATTTCTTGAAATGCGGCGGACCCTCCCCATTTAGAGAGAAGCTGGGCTAACAGGGAATCAAAATTCGAATTTTGGTTTCGTTTCTTATGTTTCGGTAAAATGGTTCTGTTTTGGTTCTATTTTATTTCAGTATTCGGTTCGCTAAAATTAACAGACATTTTAAAACAAAGTGGGTAAGCAAGCTATACACATTAGGGTGTTAGTGTTTGTCCACAAAAAGACAACGAAGCTTCTGACAAAAGCTTGATGCATCTCTCCACAGCTTGAGTGTGGCAAGGAAGCTTCCTTCCTTTAAATTTCAGTAAACTCTAGTACCTGATGAAAACAAGTCCTCCATATCCTTGTTATAGGTAATGGAGGTTCCGTAATCTTTTCTTTTGCCCAATCTTTTGTTTATTTGTTTATTTGAAGACAAGCAATTGACTGCTTGTTTGTAATAGTTATAACGTGGTATTAAAAAGTAAATAAGGTAATTATCTACCGCACACAATAAGGAGAACTTTTTTACGATATGCCCTGCTCATCGATTGGCCGGCAAAGTAGATTTACAAATTTGGTGCAGACAAAAAAAAACTAAATAAGGGATATTGAAACGTCAATATGTGGTAAAGGTCGTTATAGTTATCGCACAGAACTCGGAGAGGATCATGACGAGCGTAATTTGATCTGCACACTTGCAAAGACAACGGACGAAAACGGCAAGTTGCTCTGCAGGGAGACGAATCTACATCACCAACAATTAGCTTATGCAGAAAGATTACACCTTGACTAGTCCTGCGGTCTTTTAGAGTGGGCAAGTTCAGAAGTCGTAGCATCCCAGTTTAAGCCCCTGAGTGCAAAGAGAAGAAACTGTTTTTGAACCGATTCTAGTAGTAGTAGTAGTCTTTATTATTATGAAATTTTCAGATTTTCATTGTAACATAAATTTGTGGCGACTTTAAAAGACATGTTTAGAGTTATACTAAAGGCTTGGTCTGATTCTCATACCATCCTCATGCTAGTACACACACATCCTCGTCGCAAGATACCGCACGTTCAGCATAAAATGATTAAAGGCTCAATTGTTTTTACCTAATTAAACTATTTAGATTATACATATTAAATCCATAGGCATTAGATTTTATTATAAATTATTATTATTATTACTATCGTTTTCTTTTTTTATTTTTTATATTTTGAAACCTATAATTTTTATAAATCCTCCGCTACAATTCTGTGCCGGTACCTTAATGCTGCAGCTACGTAAAGAGGAGAGCAACGTCCAATTTGCTCCATTTGGTAGTTCCAAGATCATATCTTTTCCAAAAGCTGTTCCCCCAAAGTACAAATACCTCGTCTCTGCTTAAATGGGACAGTCCACAAGAAAGTGTTTAATATCCTCACGCACCCTCATATTACAAAGCGAGCAGTTTCCATTCCTTATATGAGGTATGAAATTTAGTGCCAGGATCTCACCACGCGCCATAAAAATTATTCTGATTTGATCGATTGTGTAATCATCCGAGAAGTAGTTCATTGCTCCAAGCTCGTAATTTAGTTCCTTTCCTAGCAGACGAACGGAGCTGCACTGCGCCTCCCTTATAAATTCGTCCCTGTAGCTCTCACCCATTCTAAGTACAATTCGGTCTGACCATCGTGCCCATTCCATAGTGTCGTCCAAACGTAAAGGCACGGATAGCTTTTTCGCCAGGTTTTTCCACTCTTGAAAATGTTGTAATTGTTCTCGCAGTAAATACGAAGATACAATCTTTGGAAGTCGGTGATCGGGCATACGCATTACCTTTTGCATGTACTTGAAGTGGATGTCTGCTGTGTATACATGAAGAGGCGAAAGTCCAGTGTCCAGATATATCATTTTGTTTGGCGTATACTGAGGCAGGCGGAACAATCTTTTAATAAAATACCTTAAAAGACATTCTATTCGTCGAAGTGGTACAACCCCCACACTTGAGCGCCATAAGTCATAATGGACCTCACCGCTGCTGTAAAGAGTTTGTATTTTGTGCTAGTAGGCACGTCCTTTTTGCCAAGCAACGTTTTCCAGGACCGTTTTTAATGCCGTTTCTAGTATATCTATATTACTCTAGCGATGGTCGAACGAGAAACACGTAGAGAAGCCTGGTTATATATGGATCATCAAACTCCTTAGACCAACGCTTAATAAACCCAGCAAACTCTTACCTTTGTTGGATATGACACAGATGTGGTCATTAAAGCAAAGCTTGTGATCAAATAATACCCCCATATCCTGAACTGAAGTAATACGATCCAGAGCTCTTTGATCAATAGCGTATGTATTCAAAGCTGGTTTAGAGCAATAAAACGACATGAACTTGCATTTATCGTGATTAAGATAGAGCATATTAACGTTGCACCAGTAGACATTTATACGAATCGGGAGAAGAAAGCGTCGCATAGACAGCTTAACATCATCCGCAAACATAAGGACTTGAGATGAATTAACAACCTGAGCTTGAAGCTTTGAAAGTCGAAACTCACTAACTTTCATTCCCTTTCTCTCCTTTCGCGTCATCAATATCCTTCGCATCATCTTGTAACATTGCCAACAAAATATTTTCTGTATGTGCGAAAAACTAATTTCTTTGTATGGTTTTCAAAACAATGCTCTGATCTGACATATATACCAATGTGTTCCAGAAATCTCTAGAGATTTAGGGGTCAGTTTTTTTAAACAATAATCCAAATGTCGGTGTTGGCACAAATGTCGGAGATTTCATTTTTCGGAGTTAGGCCCACCGCACAAGACAGCGGAGCGGAGAGTAGCATATCAGCTTTGGAAAATCAAACGCAGAGAGCACAACGAGGCCCGCCCACCAACAGCTCAAAAGCTTGAGCGGGAGTATTTTGTATGTAAAATTCGTAAGCTCGTGTGTGGGGGCTTGAGCGTCAAAGTCGCTGGCAAAAAACAGCTGACTGGAAGTAATTGCGTTGTGGCTGCCACGGTTGTTGTCGGTTTTCAAAATAATTTAAATAAATGTTGAATTCAAATTATTTCAAAAGTTTGTAAACCATGTTGAAAGCGCTTTTGTTCTGCACTAAGTTCCAAACTCATAAAATTTTTTTAAGCTATTAATAGCTGAATTTGATCGGGTTAAGAATTAAAATAGGTGCTGCTGGCAAATAATTATTTTGTATTGACAACCCTGTTGCTTACAAGTTGGGAGTGCACAAAAATAAATTCAAAATGCCCGGGTTGAATTGCTTTGGATATTGCTGGGAAAAGCGTAAGGAAAACAAAAATCGATAACAGAGTTTTATAAATTTACTTAGCGATATGCGACCCCGATTTTCCATATGGCATTACTGCCTCCTCCCTCCGGAGTTTATGTATCCACCATAAAATCAACTTTTAAAGATCAAAATAAATATAAAAAGTAAAGTTAAATGTCTTCCACCGCGGCCAATTTGTCTAACATTTCGTAGTTTCTGAAATTCTTACCGATATAAGGTTTCGAAAGGTTTTTTTCAATACTTCATTGAATTAAACTATTAAATAATATTTTTATAAAACTGCGAATTTATCCACATAATCTTGTTAAATTTATACTTCGTATATGCGTATAAACTTTTCATTTTTGAAATGAAAATTACAACTCCGAAAATGTTATTGTCGTTTATTGGAATAAGTGAGCAGATTTGCTCATTGTTGCTTCCTGCTGCTAAAGTAAATTTTTTATTACTTAAAACCCATTATTTATTTATTTATTTATATATTGTATGCTTATAGTTAAAAACTACAGCTACAAAGGGGGGACAGCCATAGCTACTGTGGCTTTCGGCTGACACAATTTGAAAGGTGGATATAATGATGGACCCCAAATTTATAGTGACAGGTTGTGAACTATTGTATATCGAAATGAATAGTAATTAGAGCATATAAATAATATCCGAAGATTTAAGAATTTATTTATATCTCGAAGGTTTTTGGAGAAGGATCTGTAAGGAGGGAGGTTGGGGTTTCGGTTGGGGAAGCAGTTGCGTTGTCTTTGCAGTGAAATGCACTCGTTTAGGACGTTGCTCTATTGTGAGAGGTTCAGTTGGTGCACAGGTGGCAGTAGTTGCTATTGTTTTGTAGAAACCGATGTGAGCCTTGTATGTCCGAGTCTGTCTTATAATTTTTACAAGTTCTTTTCTTGGTAGGCGACTGATTTCTGACTGCGATATTGGTTTTGTTCGAATTTAAGGACTGCTAAAGGTAGTGGTCGATCATTGGTTTTGTGCGATTAAACTTTGGAGGGTTAACTGCCCTTTCTCTTGTGCACCAAGAGATGAGAAAGTGGGTGAGCAGTGTGCTGTATTAGGTTTTATGTTATTGTTTGAGAAGGCGCGTTTTTTGTATCTATTAATGTCTGTTCTATTAATATTTGAAGAAGTGATGATGCAATTCGATCAGTTAAGCATTTAAGTTCTGCTCCTCATTTGCCACAAAATTTGCAACATTTGGAAACAACGAAAAGAGGTTTCAGGAACACCGACAATTGCTTTTTGGTTGCTTTCGGGTTGTTAAAAGTTTGTAGAACACGGCCGATAAACTCCTTTTTACCAGGTTAAAAACGTTAACCGGACCGTCTTTATGTCAAACCAGGTTAATGCGTACACTTCCACAAAGAAAGTAGCTAGTTAGCTATCGTGAGATATGTTCTTTAGTAATACTGTTGCGAGATGATATATTTTTAGAAGAGGTCATAACTAAAGTTTCGTCTTTACGACCGTCAAAATAAATGGCCGTTATAGATTTATCTGTGACCGTTTTTCGTTGTCCAAAAATAACTGTTATATACGAACCCGTTTGGCAAAGAGTCAGAGATGAACCGTTTACCACGTCTCTTGAATATATCGGTCTGCGCTCAGAACAAGCGATTTTATTGTTGCCCTTTGCTCTGCTCATTCGCAGACCTTTTGAACGCGAGCGAAGAAAATAAAAGTCATTTGCATTTGTATGCGTGTGTGTCGATTGAGGCGTTCGTTTGGGCTTCTTGAGTTTTACGCTGGTTTTTTATGTATTGCTGTACTGTTAATGCGTAATCGGATCGCTCTCTGTAAGTTGTTATTGAATGAGCATAGCTAGAATAGCTCAACCGAGAACAATCAAATGAAAACCAAAACAAATCGAAACGAAGTGTTGGGAGAAGAAAAAGAAAGGGTATATGTTTTATTTGGTTATCTAAGTGCGCAGACCGCAAAGGGATAAATGGTCAACAGTTAATTGCGAGCTCTGATTACAAATTACTTTTTTCCGCTCTCGACGAATCTTACACCGGTCTATTACATTTGATGAGTTGGTGTCAGCACTAATAATATTCAAATCAAGCATTGCAGCGTTCACGATGAAAGCAGCAGATCGATAACTCCAGTTCTATCACACGCTCGTGCAAAATTTAGAAGATAATGTCTCATCTGTTGATTTTCGTTTTGTTTTTTTTCGCCGTTCGTTTAGTTCTTAAGTAGTCCTCATTTTCGTCCGATTCCGAATATTCACTGGAAGAACTCTCAGAGGACGAAGATGACGGAAGTAATTGAAGTATCAACCATTTTTTTTTTTGTAAATGAATCATTACTTCTTAGAAGCATAATATCGGTCAAGGTATTTCTGTCCATCTGATTTCTTAAAGGAGACATAATAAGCTTCACACCGCTAAATAAACAGAGAACACACGCATGTCGAATAGTCTGTTTGTTAATTGCCACACGAATGTTGGGCTTAAACAATTCATCAATGCAGCTGGAACCAGCAGTTTTCTTTTCCTGTGCTTGATTCGTGTTTTGCTGATCGACTTGAGTGTCAAGCTTAAGAAGCTGGGCTTTGCCCTTTGGGGCTGTATAGAAAATTTTACATGATCGTTTTATGATAAGGGAATAACATACATATTTGTAGGATGTGACTACTGTATCTTCTTCTTCTAGTTATAAATTAATCTTGAACATCTTCTCTTCCAACAAACTCTGTTGCTCTCCCCAGCTATTCCCCCTAGATAGAGTGAGGACTTAGAGGACTGGCTTTTAATAGAAAGAATGAGCTGACCATCTATGGCATAGAAGAGGTCACAGGTGCGGGTATCTTAACTTAAGAGCTAGCCACACTGTCATTATTCCGTCCTACCAACAACAATTTCAATGATTTTGTTTTTGCATTCTTATGCATTTGGTGTGTCTTGTCTTTGATCTTAGCAATATTTCTACGGCTTTCTTTTGGAATGACACCAATTGTCAAGGTTGAGGTCTCTGAATCAAATCCAGCAGGCATACCAGGAAACGAGAAAGCACTGTCAGCGACACAATTGATAGAACATTTGTTGAACAAAGCAATTGACTGTCACATTTTCCAATCTCTCAACGAACTTCCCGAACTTCTTTTCTTTTCTTTAAACAGAATAATTTGGTATTTGCGTCACTGCAACAAAGTTTATATGGTTATCAGTACTCATAGTAAAAAATTATTCAGCAGAGAATCAAACCGGTAGCGGAATCGTAAACCGTAAAGAACCTATTAAAACCCAGAACCGAAACCGAAACACGAAATTTTTTAAATACTGGGATTCGAGAAGCAATATTTTTAGAACCGAAAATACCGAAAAGAACCTAAACATTGTACCGGTACAGTTTCGGTTCAATTTTGTCATCGCTATATTCAAAGCTGCTGCCTGGGTCAATTATGTAAGGTAGTGCGCGAGAGAGTGCTAACATTGTGGAGCGTTTTGTTTTTGGAAGACTGAAATAAAAACAGCAACGAAAGTATGCATATATATGGCGCTCTCTCACTAAGTTCTGTTTTTGCATGTTCGCTTTCTGCAAAGTCTTAGCCGTCTGCTGCTTTGGTATGCAAAACGAAAGAGCTGCATGAATTTTGTTGTTGTAGCTAGGCAATTGCTAGTACGACAGAGTGATGCCAGTTTCCATACACTATTACAGAGCCACTCCGGCGACAACACTGACCAGAAGCCACTACGCTCCTTTGCAGGGAGCATATGTTAGATCAAGGTCCCCAAGGTTCGCCATTAAGCCGCTCATTGAACGCTTTAACATTCCTCTATATCAGAGACCGGCAAAACACACATGCTCATTTTGGCGTTGCGTGTGTGTGTGCGAGAGCGCGCTCGTTTAGAACTTCTTTGTTGTTGCAAAAGAGAGCAGATGTCGCTGCCTCAGAGCGGCGTTGTATACACAGTAGATAGGAACGTGACGGACTCTGCTCTTAAGCTAAGTCTGGTCTCTATATTTCTAGGATCGTGTCGGTTTAAAGCCAGGATTAGCCCATAACCCTGCCTTTTCCAGATCGTCCGCGAAGAACCTCCTCAAGACAAATCTTCTGCTTTGAAATGTACAACTTCACTTCCATATTAAGTCATCACTAGCTCTTCTGCTCAACATCCATCTTTATACTATAATCTAATCTCCTCTCCACCCTAACAGGCGAACGCAAGGATCCACTCAATATGTTGGCCAAAAACGGTGGCTCGAAACGCAATGCTTTACTCAAGTGGTGCCAGAACAAAACCGTTGGCTATCGCAACATTGACATCACCAACTTTAGCTCATCGTGGAATGATGGCCTGGCATTTTGTGCGATCCTACATTCCTATTTACCGGATCGTGTACCCTATGACACACTCAGTCCGGCCAATAAGCGTCGCAACTTTTCATTGGCCTTTGCGGCAGCTGAATCGGTGGGCATTGGCACCACCCTGGTGAGTAACCGCCTAGCTGCTCCATTTTGGTGGCATGTGTTAACTAATTGATATTCCTTTTTCCTTTTCTTCTTTCTTTTAGAACATCAATGACATGTGTCAGTTGGAGCGACCCGACTGGACGCAGGTCATGTCCTATGTAACGGCTATTTACAAATACTTTGAGACCTAGGATGTAGGACTGCTTTGCCCCCCTCCACACACACAACACACACACACACACCTTTTGTATATTTATTCTGCATTTCTCTTTATCAATATTTATTAACCCTACGATTAATGCAAATGCAAAAGTCTTAGCCTAGACACAAACCCCAAAATTTTAACCACTTTTTTTTTTAAATTTAAATTCCTTTTTTTTCTCCTAATTTTTAAAATGACTTCAGAGTTTATTTTATGATAAATTAGATTTTAAATGCAAATGAAATGGGCCGATTAGCTTTAGCATATTTATTATATAAAAAAAAACACAACAACAACAACTTTATTTAAAATGTATTTTTATAATTAATTCCCGGAAAACAACAAAAACGAAACAAATAATAAAATGGAAACATTCAAAATCTAATTAAAAATCTTAAAACATTTTTAAGTCCGCTTATTAAAACAGATCCATCACACAGATAACCACAAACCAACCTCCCTCCTCCACCCCAAAAACAAAGGAAGAAAATGGCGCAAAATTTCCTTGCTGGAATAAATTTCCCCAGGATACATAAATGTGTGAGAGAGATGCCCATCTATGCTGCGCAGTGGGCGGGATTTCAGCCTGCGGTTGGTAGTGCAAGTGGGTTGGGTTGGGTTGAGTTGGGGTGGGGCGGGATTGAGGGGGGTTTACGTTATTTAATTAAGTGCATAAAAGTTGCTTCTCTTCTCCAACTCCCAGCGGTAGACGGCAGGGATACAGAATGGTGGGAGTAAAACAGCGTGCAATTTTTTAAAATTAAAACAAGCTGATGATTGATGTACTCGAGGCTAATAAGTGTCGTTGTTGTTGCCAGAGGGTTTATGGCGGTTGAAGGCAAGTTAATAGAGTTTGCTTATTTGCAAATGGAAGGAGATGAATTGAATAATTTAAAAAAAAAACTTTCAATAGAGTCCTCAACCGCAACTTGAAAACTCTGGCAAGCCAAACAAATGTGATGCATAAAACTGAACAGATGAAGGGTGTTTCTTAGAATTTCGATCGAAATTGTGTTGTTTGTTCCAATTCAGTTTTTTTGCTGTCGAAATTATGTCGATTGGAAACGTGATTGATTCTATTTAATCGGGGCAGATAACTGTAGAAAAGACAAAAAAAACGTCACACAAAATCAAAGCACTTTCCGGCGACAGTTCCGAAAATGTCAAAGAAAAGTGGTAAGACAGCGTTAATTGAAACAATCAAAAATGTTTAATCGCGGATAATGTACATAATAACTTTGGAGGTTCGCAGCTTTGAAGGTATGTGAAACATTTTGTATGATATCCAAGGAGAACTATATCGATAAGGCATTGCAATGCAAGCAATTCATAACCGATGTGCCGCCAAATCTGGACGAGTGTCGTTTTAAGCACTATATGAGAGAAAACTAGGAAAGCCGCAGCGTTATTTTGAGCTTAATAGAAAATAAATGAAGTTTTTAATGGCTTGCGCAGCATTTAACAGATCCCAACTAACGCTCAACTTACTAGAGACCTGAACGAGTAAGTAAAATAGTATCGTCAGAGGAATTACTTCAAAAATGTCTGGGCTAGGAAACGCAGAACAACAACGAGTCGTTCAAATTCTTGTTTTGGACCTTTTGATGCTAAGGATATACAGGGCGGTCCATTTAAAAATTGGAATTTAGTTTTGTTATAAAAAAAACGGCTCGATTTTGGATTTGGATAGAAAACCTTCGAGCAAGAATTGAAGCCATACGACCTATCACAACGACTAACTTTTGATGAATGGGCGCTGGCAAAGTTGGATGAAGGTCCACTTTTTTTTTTATCGGAAAATTGTGTTCAGCGACGAAGTGAATTCTGTAGTCGGTCGTATTTGGTGTGAAAAGCAGCCAGAAGCATTGCAAGAACTGCCAATTCACCCTGTTTGATGTGGATTATGGCCGTACTTTTTTAAAGATGGACGAAGGCAAGAACGTTACTGTGAAGGGTGGAGAGCTACCGTGCGATGATTACAAACTTTTCTTTTGTCCACAATGGAAGAACTGGACTTGTCTGACATGTGGTTTCAACAAGACGGTGCCATATGCCCCACAACATGCGGAACTATGGTCCAAGTGAGAGGCGTCACGTTTGGGTCCGGTCAATTGGCCGCCCAGATTGTGCGATATAACGCCTTTAGAATATTTTTGGTGGGGCTATTTTAAGGCTCATGTATAGCGACAAGCCGTTAACTATAAAAGACGGGGAAGCTATTCTGAAAAATTTATTCGCCAACATACCGGCCAATATGTTGGAAGAGGTATGCCAAAGTTGAAACCCAGCGTATAAACCATTTGAGGCTCAGTCGCGGTCAACATATTCATGAAATCATCTTAAAAATTTAAAAAAACACCAATTTTCTGAATTTTATGTATTTTTTAATCAAATCCGAAAGCTGCTAAAAAATCGTTTTTTTTTTTTAAACTCTGAACGTCTTTACAAAATTATTCTGGGGAACCAATGCTACCCCGTTTTTGCTTTTATAAACATTTCACGATTTGGTCGCTTAACCGCAAAAAAGTTGCTCCGAAATTCGCAAAATTTCCGTGAATTGAAAAGTAAATGGTTAATGACGCTTTAGAGATAAGAGCTGCCTTCCTATGAATATATTTTTTTAATATTCTGTGACTATTCCACCTTCAATATTAGGCCGGCTCGAGGTCTCGTTATGCTGGCAAGGATTTCAGAAAAAGCTGCAAATATTTAGATCGTTCCCAAAAAGTCATCAGCAGTAAATGGTATTTACAAACGAAGAACTTTGAAGTATGGCTTAAAATATAACGACCGATCGTTGAAAATCGGTGACACGTGACAACAGTTTGCGCGAAGAATCGATTCCTATCCAAATCCTCTATATATCGATATCTTTAGGAGCAGATAAAAATGAAATATCACCGGGTGCGGGTGCTTAGTGCCCGCTCTGCTCAGTTATTAATTCTGAGAAAACAGTTGCCGCTTGATGAGAAGGCATGCAAGGGCTACAAAGAGGAGAGCGGAAAAGTGACTGTCTTCTATTAAACAGTGAAGCATGATTTCGGCAAGCATTGCCGTGTGAATTATGGAGGTGAGTTCGGCCTCATGGGACTATGGCTGGGGAACTCTGCTCTCTCTTTTACATGATTAGATCATTAAAAAAGTTTAAGAATTATAGAGACAGCGAGACATCATCAAAGGCGGCACAACTAATGAGTGCGATTAAAAAAACTGAGAACTTCACTGAGAACTGAGATATCATCAGTTGTCGCTCAACGTGATTGAATTGTTTACTTGAAACAAGAAAAAATTAATTATCTTTCGATAATTTTTGAAAAAAAAAAACCAAGAAATTTCCTTTGATTTGGGAAATTTTCTCAATAGAAATAAAGACATTTTGGGATACTTTCGGTTACTTTGTATTTTTGTCGACATGTACACTTTTGATGTGCAATGATGGTACAGAACCTCTTAATGACTTTCTAGATGGTACAAAGGGGTATACATGAATGCACAGAGGGAAAAATGTGTTCAGAAAATGAGTTACCTTCAACTTAAGATAAGAACAAGATGGTACTCAAAATTCTTGGGGAACAAATGTTCCAAAATGTTCTAATAGGGTAAAGATTGTTCTCCATCGGCTATTTACTTTAAACAACAACAACAACCAAGGTTTTCAACAGAGAGATACATATACAAGAAGAGTAGCGAGGTGAGTGCTGCTGGTCTTCTGTGATCTTTAGCCGTGCATCTAACAAAACTGATCCATTGGGCTAAATGGGCTAGCTCGTCGTTCCATACGTTGAGTACATGAGGTACCGGGCTCAAATTCCCACCAGTCAAGCCTGAGGCCAAATTTTCTGTTTTTCTGGAAACTTTTAAATGAAACGAGAGTGAGGTGAAAAGCAGCGCAGGCCGCGGGAAAATCCAGGATTGTGCCTCGCCTTACTTTCAATTAGAAGTGATAATGTCTCCGTTCCCTCATTCCAACCACACCAAATGTAAGGAAATCCGCCCACACCTGGTCCAAGTACAATCGAATTTTTTTCCAGGGTAGAGTTTGAAAATGTTCTCAAAATGGAGACTATTATCAACTCAATTTAGTTTTTGCGTTCTCAAAAAATTGTTCTTGAAATGAGAGTATTGTACCACCAAATGAGAAAACCCGTTAATGTCTTAGTTTTGGTAACGGTTGTGCTCGTGACCCATGGTTGTTTTTTCCTCTGTGTGCATAAAAACCATTAAAAACATGGCAATGCACTTAACTGTAAGTTTTTGCTTCGCACTATGTAGAAACCACATCTAATAATGAAAACTGTCTGTGCGAAAATGTTAAGCTTAAAATTTAGAAAAACTGATAAACTGGATTAAAAATTTGGGTTAGAGACATCAATGCACTACAAATTCACCAAATGTATCTTAGGATTCACTGGAATTGGCATTTGAATGGTTTCCCGCGAAAACCACTTCTGTTATTGTCCTTTTTTGCAAAGTGAATGTCAGTTTTTTTGCAATCATCTTGAAAACTACAATTTTTCTAAAATCATGCACTAATTGTAGGGCTATTAAAGAGCCATAAGAGTACCTATTGTGAAAATTAAATCCGCTTGATTTTGACTATTAAAAACAAAGGGTGATATTTTAGCTATTATTTTTTGGCAACACTGGTTTAAACAGCTCACACACGCTCCGTGTTTTGTTTCACTGTCGAACATCTTCAGTTTGGTCTATAATTTAACCATGAATCGTCTTACAACCGAACAACGCTTGCAAATTATTGAATTTTATTATCAAAATGCGTGCTCTGTTAAGAAAGTTCATCGGGCGCTTCTTCCATTTTATGATCAGTTTTAACGACCCACTGAAGCGGCTATTCGGGCTATTGTGACTTAATTTTCGCACCAAATTTACATTGTTGGACATGAAACCACCAACACGCTTACAGATGAAGAAAAATATCGCAGCTGTATCGGCCAGTGTTAATTATGACTATCAATTATCGATTCGTCGCCGTTCGCAGCAAATTGGGCCTCTATTACTCAACAACGTGGAAAATTTTGCGGAAGGATTTTAGGTGCGAGCCTTTAAAATACAGCTGGACCAAGAATTGATGCCGCACGACCTACCGCAACGTAGATTTTTGGTAAATGGGCTCTTGGAAAGTTGGCCGAAGAACCATTTTTTACCGAAAAATTGTGTTCAGCGACGAAGCTCATTCTTGGCTCAATGGGTACGTAAATAAGCAGAATTGTCGATTTTGGAGTGAATATCAGCCAGAAGCATTGCAAGAGCTAAAAATGCATCCAGAAAAGTCACAGTTTGGTACGGTTTATGGGCTGGTGGCAACATTGGACCGTACTTCTTTAAAGATGATGCGCTCCGTAACGTAACTGTGAATGGTGAGCGCTGCCTTGAGATGATATCCAACTTTTTTGCCCCAAACGCACTTACATGACATGTGGTTTCAACAGACGGTGTCACATGCCACAAGCACGCGCAACAATGGACTTATTAAGAGGCGAGTTCGGTGAACTTTACATTTCCGTTCGGGATCGGTCAATTGGCCGCCTAGATCGTGCGATTTAACGCCTTAATGAGCTATTTTTTGTGGGGCTATGTAAAAGCTCATGTCTCTACAGACAATGCAACGCTTCAATTGACGCATTGGAAGACAACATTGAAGCATTTATTCGCGGAGATACCGGCCGAAATTTTGGAAAGAGTATGCTGAAATTGGACTAAGCGGATGGTCCATTTTGAGGCGCAGTCACGGTCAACATTTGCATGAAATAATCTTCTAAACATTAAATTATAAGGACCGTACTATCGATTCAAATAAAGATTTCATGCATTTTTCTGAATTTTATGTGTTTT
>JAEIFU010003893.1:0-22585 GCA_018904235.1 Lordiphosa stackelbergi | reverse complement strand
GATTCCCTTTCCAACTGACCGTATCTAAACTCACGTGGCCTACATTCAACCAAAAACGTACAAAAACACTTTTACGACTCAGAAGAGAGAACACATATCGCTTCTGGTTCGAGCCCTCACGGGGCACTGTCTTATTGGCAGACACACAGCACGCCTAGGCGTTGCTCACCATGACTTCGTAGAAGTTGTAAACATAAAGAAGAGAGGAAACAGTATAACACCTTTTTGCCACTGCTCGCTTTTTAAAGTAGAAAATGTGAGGACACTTGGTCAACCTCTCTACTAAGCCTCACGGAGACATCCGATCTAGAGATCCCAGCTCATTAAAATTTATTCTGTCCACACAATGGTTCAGTACCGAGGACCCGCCTCAGTCTTAAAAAGGGTTAACAGGAAATAAATATGGCATCGCAATGGGCCCATAGCGGCCTAAGTGGGAGAGCGACTTGTCGCTCTCAGTCATCGTAACCTAACCTAACCTAACCTAAACTGGAAAATCGGTCAACTTTTAAGGGATATATCTTCTAAACTTAAATCTGATTTTAATCCCCGCAAATGTAACTTAAACCTTTATAAAATTTTGGTTTTTGCAACCTCATTTATTTCTAAAGTGCCACTGTTAAGATGTCTTATCAAGATCAACAGACAAAATGAAAAGATTTAGTCCGCATTTGCACGGCGAAGAAAAATTTCTGATAGTTGTTTGGCGGAAGAGGTGTAGGGGGCAAAGCTTGCATTTTCAGCAATCAATCTGTTATATCATACATATTAAAGTCATCTGGCTGTCCCCAGCTTTGCCCAAACCAAGTTCATCCGATTGTAATGACTTTGGAGGTAGCGGAAAGCGATCCTATGGTTTCTAGGTTAATAGGTAAATGTTCA
Organism: Lordiphosa stackelbergi; assembly: GCA_018904235.1. Classification (NCBI taxonomy): domain Eukaryota; kingdom Metazoa; phylum Arthropoda; class Insecta; order Diptera; family Drosophilidae; genus Lordiphosa; species Lordiphosa stackelbergi. Next base: position 21,703 of record JAEIFU010003893.1, on the reverse strand, counting down.
GAAACCCCGAAATTTGCTAAGTTACCGTCCATCCGATTGTACGTAAATTGGGGATTGGTTGTTGCTTTTGCCCGGAATTTAGTTTTAAAAAAGGGGGCGGAAGTGGTAAAAGAAATTTTGGAAAGTTTCCGATTGTGGTGAAAACTCGGAACTAAAAAAGAAAAAGCGGTAAAAATTTCCCATGGAATTCATGGTAAGTGTAATCCATTTATTATTTTATGCCTAGCATCTTCCAAATGCTATATTTTTTCCATTGTTCTCAGTGAAAAGAGTGAAAGGTTATTTTTTTGTCGAGAGCTAAAAATGCAAAATTTTCATTTAATATGTAATAAATGTAAATAAAAAATATATTGCGAAATGCCATATTACGTGACATAAAGTCGTAAATTTGCCAAAATTCTCATCTAGGTTCTAAGGTCTTCCTTAGGAGGGACGTCAACAAAACTGCAAAATTTAGAATATATTATAGTCAGTTGAGATGGCCATAAATATTTGACAAATAACGGTAGTGTTGACTGAACGGCACAAAAATTCTCGAAACTTGATAAATTTGATAAGTTTCGGGTATCATGAAGATTTGATAGATCGCAATTGTAGACGCGTAAATGGTTAGATCGAACGGTCCAAAAAGACGGGCAAATTGACGTGTTAAAAATTCAAAAATTAAAGAGCTGAGTTATCATTATAATAAATGGCAATTGAGGGCAAGAAGAAGGTGTCGGTCCAACGTCGGTTTAAGGTAGATAGTAAATGGACGATTAAATATGAAGTGTAAATCATATGTTATAGGAATTCGCAAAATTTTATAATGAGTTTAGAGCAGAGTCCGGCACGTTTCTATTTTCAGTGTATACAAGAGCAGCGACGTCGATACACCGACAGTATACTGCTCTGCTTTGCAACAACACACAAGTCTTAATTGAGAGCGCTCCTCTCTTTTGCATCAACAAACAACCGTTAAATGAGAGCGCTCTTGCGTGGCTACACACACACATGCAATGAGAAAATGAGCATGTGTATTTTGCCGGCCACACTGGTTTAGAGTTGATGGTTGGCAATTAAAGACGGGTAAATAGAAGGTGTCGGGTAGATGAGTTCTGATTTGATGATGAAATTTGCAAAATTATAATGAGTTTAGATTATCATGAAAACGGGATGGTGAAGATAGAAATGTCAAAAATCCGGGAATTTTGTTAGAAAAAGATTTGAAAGATCTTTGTTTTGTGTTTGAAATTCTAAAGGGCGTATCAAATAAAAATATAATAAAACTAAATAAAATTCAGTAGGCAATGCGACTATATTAATTGCAAACATCTTGCAATCTGTTCAAACAGTTCCAAAACACTTTTTCCACCTTTGTGTAGGTGTATACTAAACTGTACCAAAAATTGTCCCAACAATCTAAGTATTCATGAACCAAAATCTTTGGTTTAAAAAGTAAGGGAACCAGTCCGAGAACTTCACCTTAGAAAAACCCGTTTGGAAAAACCGGTTAAACCTGCTCCAGAATTTCAGCGGCTAGCAGCAAATTTTTCTCGAATTTCGCGACAGATTTTTAAATACAAATCTTGATTAATTACACTTGTTTACAAAAATAAAAATTTTGTGACCCATTCTACTGAAACTATTTTTTAGTCTACTTTGGAAAGGTGCTCCCGAAAATCGATCACGAAAATTTCTTCATGGCTCCGTTTTTGAAATATGAATTTTTTCCATGTTTCCGTAGGTGCTTTAACATTTTACACCATATCTCACTCCATAATAGTCAGATAGAGTCAAGATATGAATCGAAAGCTAATTTCATTGCAAATTATCGCGTAGAACATTTATAGTTCAAATGGAATTACCAAGAATATTTTTAGTTTGTTTGAATGCAATTACCAAGAATATTTCGAAAAAATCGATTTTTTGGTAAAAATTGCGAGAAAAAATCCTAAAAAATAATTTTTAATTTTCCTACTTAAGAATCAAACTTTTACGAAGAAAATAAGGTATCTTATTATCTTATAAAATCCTTGTATACGTACCGAAGATGGCTCAAATTGAGTGGGGGAACTAACAGTCAAATTTGAGTATTTTGTGTGTTCACAAAAATAGATTTGTATTTTCGTCGTCTTTTGGTCAATTTATAAAATGGACGAAAAGCCAGATGAAAAATTGTAATCAAGAACAGAACAAAAATCGAAGCCAACTATAATCTATTTAAAAAAATACAAAAAGACCACTTTTTCACTCAATTGATCACAGCTTTTGTGTTTGTTCATAAATTTTGATCATCGTTATCTTTTTCTTCTTAAGTTAGAAAAAATTAAAATAATTTTTTCGATTTTTTTAAATATTTTTCTAGGATTGCATTTTCAAGAAAAAAAATCGATTTTATTGAAATATTTTTCTAATTTTCATCACAAATGGAAACTCATATATAAAATAAAGTTCGACCAATTTGTGGGCTGTATCACAGCTTCCCCTGCAACATAAATAAATACTTACAACCTCTTTCTCGCCAGCTCCCGCTTTCCCCTCAGACACCAACAACTGTTATACAAATTAAACAAATTAAATAAGTGCCTAAAACATACGCTAGAGGACGCTGTCATCGCACTCGCAACCGAAACCGCCACCAACTCACGAACTCATTCAGATATCGTCCACACCATCCACTTTGTCCACTTTTGCGTTGTGGAACTCAAAGTGCTCCATGGCAAATTGTTTGTTTATCCAAATGACAGTTGTTGGAAAATCGTCACGGTGCGCGCATCAAAGCTGTTCGTTTTCGGAAAAACGCAGACAAAACATTTTCCAAAAACGGAAAGACTTGTTCGTTGGTGCAAATTGGTATAGAAAATGTGCGTCTAAAAATTAACGAAATTAAGGCAAAGTGCCAAAATTGCAATTATGAGGTTATAAATTAATACAAAAGTGCTGCAGCGCGTTTAGTCAAACAAATTTTTTCAAAGTGCCGAAATAAAACTTGTCATACGCAAACACACAAAATTCGTTGTCGCCGTCGTCGTTGTTGTTCGCTAGCTTAAAGTTTTAAAGTGCGAAAAAATGGCGAAAAACTTGAGAGGAATCTTCACTATTGGATTATTTCTGGCTCTGCTGGGCACTGGACAGACGCATTTGAACATCTTTTTGAATTTGCACGAGGTGTTGCGGCTGATTGGTGAGTTTCGTGAGATTAGTTATACAATGGTTTAACCTATGGCAGGATGATTGTTAATGATTAATTTTATACATGTTATAGGGTGAAAGGATACTGCACTAGCTGTGCCGTATTAGGTCATAAAAAAGTTATTTAAAAACTGTGTTTTTGGTTCGGTCCTAATCTGTAGGTCCCTTTACAAAAGTTACAAAATATCTTGGACTAAAAACAATGTAGACTTACCTAGGGGGATTCAAAAATTGTACAACCTAACTGATTCTTAAACTTGGCTTATGGAGTGAAAGTAGATTTATTGGTCTTTGGATTATTCATTTTCTATGAATTTATCCAGCCTAAATTGATTTAATACAGCGACTTAGTTTCAAGCTCCAATTGAAAACAGCCTCAAAATTTCATCGGCTTAATCCTAAAACATTTTGTACATATTTTGTGAATTTTTATTTTGTTTGAAAAATGTATTGGGGTTGACTTTGGTATAAGTTAGTTAGAGTTCAAGAAGGAATATTTTTTGACTTGATTTAAAAGTAAATCGGTTTTGTTTTACGAGCATTAAAACCTAAAAGTATAATTAAAATAAATTTAAAATAGTTCGTAATGTACTATAATAATATAACTATATCGAAGCAGTCTTAAATCAAGCATTTCGTACTTGATATAAGAATGTTGTACATGAATCAAATATTTTCGTACTAGCCGACATTTTTTGTACTTGAATCAAGTATGTTCATACTAGCCGGGCTATTAACATCATTTGTACTTGACTCAAGCTAAAAGTTTTTGGATTTTTTTCTAAATGTAGTTAAAAAAAATACCTTTTGCAATATCTGCAGTCCCAACCAGCGAAAATGTTTAAAGTTTTTTTAAATTTTAATCCAATTATTCAATTAAGAAGAATTAGAATTACATTTTCCCAGTCTCTCCCTAATACTATTTAAGAAATTTTTTTGGTTAGTTAGTCACGAAAATTCTCTTTGGTACTATCTCTGGAGCTATTGGTTCTGCGAAGTCATTTGCCAATTGGAAATATTTCTTTTTTTTTTTATTATTTTTGAGCTATTCCTGCTTACCAGAACAAAATGATTTGTTTTTGAAGTTATAAAATATTTGTTTTCTGGAACTCAAATTTATCGGGAGATAGCCATATAAAACTTAGTAGTACAGAAATCACTTTAAATCAGTTGCGTTTCTTGTTGATTTTGTTATCGACGGGAAGCCGCTGATCACGTTGGTTGACACTTGAAAATGTTTCAGAAACACTTTTTGTACCATTACAGATCTCAAATTTATAGAATCGTCCTTCTAGATAATTTGCATTGTGGAGGCTCACCGCTCAATGTTTTTGAAAAAGGATGAAACACAACAGCAAACTTTAGTTTATTAACAAAAAATTTCAACAATTACACAAGGCAACATAGTTACACTTTTCCGGTAGTAGTAGTAGGTTATTTATTTTCATTTTTTCAATTTATGTTTTTTTTTTTTAAATACAGAGTTTACAGTTTTTGATTAACAAAAAAAAAAGATAACAAAATACATTTAGCTATGGCTTGTAGCCGTCAGCTTTTCTTTAGAAAGTGTACATGGTAAATAGAATAAAATATACGATTAATAGAAATATTCTGCTATAATGCTCTGCCTATTGAGAGAAGCCTCTATTAAAAATTGGTACAGCTTATTTTAGTCGGGTCCGTTTAGGATTAAGATCAACTGCTGAAGGTCCAGTTTTCCAAGACGCCAATGGGCAACTCTGATTTCCTGCAGAATTGGACAGATTGCGATGAAATGGGTCGTGTCTTCAATGCTGTGAAGATTGCACAGGGAACATACGTTGTGTGTATTTCTATATGATCTATGGTTCAGTTGGGGCAATTCACAGCATGCACGTAAAACGAAGGAAATAAGTGATCGGCTGTGAAAATTTTTTAACCCCAAAGAGAGATTCAGGCGTTCATATACCATCCTGCTAGAGCTGTTGTAGGCTTGGTCAATAAAATTTGCACGATTTCTACAGTCAATCCTCTCTAGTAAGCGTACAGTATATTAGTATTTTCCAGTATATTAAGATTTTATTTCCAGTATTTAAGAAATATTACTTTACGATAATATCAAAAATAAACAAAAGAAATTTATAGGTTCCCCACAAAACGCGTCTTAAAAGGTTCGAAATAGGCACTAAGCTCAAACTTTAACTTTAAGCTTTAATTACTATAAATATCGAAGTGATGGACCATTTCTGAAAACACATTCAGCACACGAAAATCATCTAGAATCTTCAACAATTTTTCAGTATACTGAACCTTGTGGCCTAGGGTTATTGTCCGTGTCACTAAGCAAACTTCTTTAAATAGTTCTTAAAACCTCATTAAAACCGCACAGCTAAGAAACGTTGGGTCCTTCAAGCCGGACCAAAGGCAGAACCCTAACTATAACCTATAGTTCTAGACCGATCGGGATAGAACTTATGCCGTTTTGTACTTGAAATTTTAGGTATGTTTTGTTCTTGAATGTACTTAAATTAAGTACGAAACATACTAAAATAGAAAATGAACTGTTAAAATTTTTCAAATGAGAACAAACGTTTTTGAATTAAGTACATTTCGTACTTACAGTTAGCCTAAAAATTTAATAAAAAATCGTACTTAGTTCAAGTACAAAATTTCTTGGATTAAGTAGAGAATAGACTTACCATGCAAGCTCCAAAAAGTGTGCTACGAAAACTGCGAATTATTTTACCTTGAATCTGTTCTTGAAGTTCCCTCCTGGTTCTAACACTTTGTTAATGGAGTTTGGGTAGATTTCCGACCTACTGTATAAACATCTTGGTCTTTGGATTTTGATATTATTTTGAGATCTTTATAGGCTTAGACCCAGAACATTTTGTACTTATTTGTACTGATTTGTGGTTAACTTTTGAATTATTAGACTTCGATGAAGAACCTTTTTGCACTTATTTTGAGAGTAAATCGGGCTGTGCTTGAGACCATAACAAATTAACAACATGACCAAACAGATATAATAAATGTTCGAAAATATCCCGAAACAGTCTTCAAACAAGTGTTTTGGGATTGAAAAAATCATACTTGAAATAAGAATTTTTTACTTGAATCAAGTATTTTTGTACTTACCTTACTATTAACACCGTTCGTACTTGATTAAAGTACAAAGTTCTTGGTTTTTATTCTGAGTGTACATATAGAAGTTTTCCATTTAAGTGAGTAATCTATAAGATAAGAGTCGTTTATATGTTTAACAAAAGGTGCTTTGCTGTCCGGTATCGAAACCGTTAAGTCCTTCAAGCCGGACCAAAAGCAGAACCTTCTAAATACCAAACTATAACAGAACACCTTTTATGACTTACTATCTATCATCCCCAAAACCAATTTTACATTTAAAGGTTTTCCATTTAAGTGAGTAAACTATTAGATTAGAAGTCGTTTATATACTTAACAAAAGGGGCTTCGCGGTTAGTATTGACTACAACTACTAATGTAAATTAGATTCTTGAATAATTTATCAAAATTTCCGTGCCATTTTGAGAGGCGTTTGCTTAAACCCAATGAATAACATTTTAAGATATCAGCGAAAAATATCTCTGACTGCATTTTAAAGAATTTTTTTTTACATACTACACTCAGAAATTAATCTTTCAAAGTTCTAGAACGAACGGGACTTAAAATTTCAAGCTTGTTTCTGTTCTTGGGTTTACTTAGACTAAGTACAAAGCATTCTTAAGAATCATGACATTTTGTTACTTACAGTGAGTCGAATTCAAGTGCTTAATATTTTAGATCAAGTACGATATGGACATAAAAGTATGCAATGGAAACACGAATCTAAGCTTACAATTCTCTACAAGTTCTAGCATTTAATGATAGTGACTCATTTCTGTCCTATCTTTGGATACAAATAAAACTTTGTTGTAAGAGCTAATCGGCATCGACTTCAGACTAGTACGACCAATAAGTAAGCTCGTAAAGTTTTTAACAAAGTTTAAAATGTGTTTAACACAAACCATAACGGTCTAAAGTCAAGTATATCGTGATTGACAAAATTTTACTTGAAACTGTCACAAGCGAATAAAGCTTGTTCTGATAGAAACGGCTAAAGTGACGTGAAATGACATGTTGAACTGAAAGCTAACCTTGCTAGCTGAAACAGAACGGAGCTTACAACTGAATTTAAGAGATCAAACCGGAGCACTAGCCTGCACAAAGCGTGGTTATTTGTCAAGATCAGCCTGTGATTCTGACGTCAGTTTATCTTTCGGCTGCATGTGTGCGCGCGCCCTTAAAAGGGATTTACATGATGAAGCAAACTTCATGAAGTATTTTCAGAAGGCGAGAGACATTTTGTTCAACAAAATCTAGTAGAATTTCCTACTATGAAAACTTCATGAAACTTATAATTAAAATAAATAATTTTTACAGTTAAAACAATTTGATAAAATGAACCAAATTGAACTATTGTAGTTTCTAATTCAGTTTATGCTTCTCCCTATCATTTGAAAAAAACTTACGTGATAATATTTTTATATCAGAATATCCTTGCCTTATTTTACTTTTCATTAGTTAGCTTCAGTTACACTAATTCTAATAATACTTTTCATACAAAATCGATTATCTCCCTCTATCACAAACTCACCCTTATCTCTGACCAACTGTTTTGTCCATTAATTCCAACCGCAAAGCCCATCCGAATAGTGTCTTAACATATCCGCTCATTTTGCTAACGAGTTGGCCAGCATCATCATCAGGGCGTCCCTGACATGGTTTATATAGTCAGCGAGCGAAGCAATTTGGAGCATCCTTTTGGCACTCTTCATACTGTGAGTGAGGAATACCTAACGAACAGTAAATGCCCCTGGTGCATAAAATTCTTCCTTCACTCTACCCTCAGCTCTTTTTTTTCTTCTTCTCTTCCTTCTGTGGGTTGACAATTTAATTGATGTGCACCACACACAAAGGTTCGCCACACAAGCTTTTGAACCAACCGCTGAACTGACACTTACCCTACGTAGGGGTAACTAGGTCAGGCATGCAACTCGCTGTCAACGCTCGGGATAATTGGAGTGGGCTTCCACCTTGCAAACCACAAAAGCATAGCCCAAACTCAGCCCAAACCGGGCGAACCGATTAATGGCCTTAAATTTTGTGATTTTATTTTGACACGCGGCTGACACAACTAATAAATATTCCCCACTGATTTGATAGATCACAGCAAGTGCCCCTCCCCCTAGTAAGCAGATTGAGTGTCTGGCGCTCTCTGATAAGAACATGAATTATAACCAGGAATCGCCTAGATAAGCGCCTGATTAGCCCTGCGACAACTGTAGTGGCTAGTTCTCTGGCTGCAGTTGCACTCGTTCAAATATTTACACAGTTATTCACAAGTGACAACACCAACACCGACACCACCTCCCTCCTGGCCATCAATCACTTGGCCTGTTTACACAGGCAGCCGACGCCGTCGTCATCGTCGTCGTCATCGTTGAGTGTTGTAAATTTTACAACATAATTTTGATAATTTTTCCATATCTCATTCTGTCTCACTCGCCCCTCTCGGACTCAGCTACACTTTGCATGTGTTTTATGGATTCGACATAGATTTGGTCTTTTTCTTGGTTTGCTTTTCTGCTACTGAAGTTGTAAATTCTTTTGGTCGACACCTCGTAAAACACTTTTCCTTTTTTTTTGTGTGTGTGTGTGTGTTGCTTTATGGTTTTTGAAAGGATTATGATTGCATTATAATCTGGGTTATTTTTGGGTAGATAAGAGCTTTTAGTGAAAGAAAAAGTGGTCTGTGAGATGTTGTCAGACAGATGAAGATAAAGTACTAAAGTTTTACTCTACTTTTATAAGCCATTTAATGCACAAATGGTTGCTTGTTGAAAAAAAAATGAAAGAACTAAAGAAGGTGAAGCTTAATTCGGCAGTGTTAATGTTTTTTAATGCCCAGGATTATGTGCTTTCTACTTTATTATGTAATTAGCAATCTTACAAATCTACTGCAAATTGTGGCTATATTCCATCACAGTTTTTTGAGGCCATTTTCTAATCAAATTTCGATTCTAGGGGTATAAACTGTATTTCGCTATCCCAGAAATCTACTTTTTAGAAGCAACCAATTGCCAAAATAAACCAAGTACTTGTTACGCCTGAACTGCAGGAAAAATGACAGGCCACCTTCAGCCCAAACTAATGACGGGCGAAAAACATAAATTTTGGTTAGCTTCGGGCTAAGTACGATAAAATATAATATTAGATTTAAAGGCTGTATGGCAGGGATGCCCATGCCCATTCCGCAAGCCACGCATTTATTTTTGTTTGACGCAAAGTAATAGCTGGCGCGTATACGGCCCACGCGCGCTATAAGCCTACATAAAGCAAAATCAAATTCATATGCATGCTCTCCTCTCTTTCTCCTCTCTAAAGTTTTGGGTTGCAGTCTAGGTCTATCTTCTCTCTCCAAAATTGTCTGTTGGCGAGTGCCTTAGATGGCGTGGCAATCATCAGTACCTTATATCTCCCTTCTCTCTCTTTTCCCAAAATCTCTCTCTCTAAATGTCTCTCTTCTCTGTCTCCTATGTCTCTCGCAAACTCGAACTGAACAGAGCGCTCGCCTCGCTCGCTATTCACGGCTGAAAGGATTACAAATCCAAACCAAAAGCGGGTTTCTCTTTCTGTTTCATAAAATTGTTCTTGCTTAAAGTATATTTTGTGCATTTGTATTTCATTCCACGCGGCCGTAAGCTCTTTCTGGGCACCTCTGCCTCTTATAAGCTGATAACTCAGTATATAATCGAACAAAAGATTTTAGATATCAGTAAATGTCGTATTTTTTCAAACCAAATTCGTGAGAATTGACTTGAATACGAATTTTTTAATCCCGGAATTCTAGTCCTATTCCGATTTAAGCACGGCTTATTTCAACAAAACAAGACATACGGCCCTGTTCCGAATTCCGAGTCGGTTTTCGTGTAAACGTTTGCTAGTGGAATACCAATTGAACAATGTTACATGGAAGTTGACAATCATAACTATGTTTACTAGATCTGGTTTCAAGAAAATAGGAATTTCTTAAGCAATTAAAACCGATTGCTCAATGTCAAGTGAAATCAATTTGTCAAAAAGAAACGACCAGATCTAGTAACCACAGACATTCTTCGCACCATCCATTTTAAATAAGAATCAACAAGGTTTACACGGAAACCGACTCGGAATTCGGAACAGGGCCGATTATTTTCAACTTATAATTCGAGCTGGCCTTGATTCCTCAGACGAAACAAGAAGGTCCGACATTGAATAAACCTCTTTATTCGTACTTGATTTGATCTTAAAATCGGCTTGATGCAAGAATACCAGAGATTAAATTGAACTTTATATTCAACTAAATTCAATCCGAAAATCCCAGAAAAAGAAAGCTAAAAAATGACCGAGATAAACTCAGCCCATTTTGCTGGGCCCACTTATCTATTTTGCTTAGCTCATCATTACAGTCAACAATACACTCATTAATATCTATCAACGGGCGACTAACATAAATCTGTACATCATCAGCATACATGTGGACGTAACATTTAGACAGTACATTTGACAAATCATTTATATAGACAGAAAATAGAAGAGGTCCCAACACAGATCCTTGAGGAACGCCACGCTTGAGAATCTTGAATTGGGAAATGGAAGGAAGCCTAGTTTTTTCTTGAATTCGTTCTGAATTAGAATTTTTAATTCTCCACCGATCTGGCTTGCCATTTTCTTATAGGCAATTTGTAGGACAAGGCATTTAAAAAACCGAATCCATCCAGTTGAAAGCCCGAATTTCACTTCTGATTTCACTTCTTTGTTGTAAAATGTTTTCTTTTATGAAAAGTTTGATCTTATTGAGACTGCTTTACACATTCTTTACGACCCACAACCCATGAGATTAACTTTTAAGCAATGTTATCGATTGTAATACCCTTAAGATATGTATGTTCTCACAAGTAAATAATCTGCTAAGATTTTGATGAAAATTAGTCTTAACATAACTTAAACAATAACTTAAAAATTTGGGCAAATTATTTGCTTGAGGGAACATAACTTTATAGAGAATGGTCTGATGCTTGTCACATATTAAAGAGAAAGCTTCCCGACTCCCGACTCTTCCATTAATTATTTACAGATATTCTTGTTCAAGTCTGTTAGTCGGGACTGAAACAGTGAAGCAAACTTCATGAAGTTTTTGAAAAGCTTTCGTTTGTAGGAAAGAGGTTTTTTTTTTCTTTTTGTGGCATTAAAGCTCAAAAAGTGTGGGACTCGGAATTCCTCACCCACTAAAACCACCTCTACTCTCCGTTTCCCTCTTGCGGAACTACCGCTTAGTATTACTTCACAAGGTGGAGATGGCACGAAGGCCTCCACTAGATTTCTATCTACAGGTTGAAGTCGAATTGCGCTGTCGTTCAGTGCGACGCAAGGATTTCAGTACCTCAGCAGCTATGGTGCATATAGCATTCCAATTGTTTTGCGGGCTAAGTAGGATGTCCATCAAGTCAGTGACTGTAATTGGCCTCTCGGACAGACAAAGAATATATGTTCTGCGTCTTCTATGGTCCGCGTACAGTGTGTACAAAACGGATCTGTCTCATGCTTAAATCTATCAAAATAGGATTTGAAGCATCCATGTCCGGTCAGTAGCTGTGATAGGTAAAAGTCAGTTTGTCTGTGCTGTCTACCCACCCACGGCGTTAAGTCCGCAATCAGTCTTCTTGTCCAGCTGCCGTTGGAGTTAGCACTCCACCTCGCTTGCCATTTCGTCATCGTCCTCTCTGGTCGATGCTCATCTGCTTCTCTGCTTTCCATCACTAACAGGTCCAGCGGTACCATTCCAGCTAGAACTAGTGCCGCGTCCTCCGACATAGTCCGGAAGCTGCAGGTAACTCGAAGAGCACACCTCCTGTATTTTTTTTTTTTGCATCTTTGGCTGAATGATGGCACTGTCATTGCAGGGGCCCATATCGGTGCTGCGTACAATATGATAGACCTGACTACGTTGTAGATCAGCCATCTGCTACGCGAGGTCCACCGATATTTGCCATAATTCGCGATAAGGCATTTGTTGCTCTAATAGCTTTTCCCTCCACGTACGCTAGGTGGCTTTTAAAATTTAGACTGTGGTCCAGCATAATCCCCAGGTACTTTATAGCCTCCTTCGATGTTATACGCTGGTCTCCGACCGTGATGTTTCCACACGTTTCCTGCTGCTGATAAGAGCCAGGCTCAGCCCGTTGTCCTCTAGCCAGTCGGTCACTCGCACTATAGCGTCCTTGGTTTTACACTGCACATCCTCCAGCTTCTTAGCTACTGAGACGATCGCGATGTCATCTGCAAAGCCAACAATGCTGACGCCTATCGGCGTAGCTAGCCTAAGAACTCCATCATACATCACGTTCCACAAAATCGGTCCTATAACTGAGCCCTGTGGCACGCCGCCTGTGACTCCGTGTGCAGGGGTAAGCGTCACTACTACACATCTTTCCTACAAGCCAGAGCTTTTCGAAAAACTGCATAAAGTTTGCTTCACCGTTTAAATCCAGACTCAGTCTGATTTTAACACGTTACGGAATTGGTATCTCCATTCGGCTCTCGTTTTAAGCTAAGACCCGCAGCTTTCTAATTGCAGGGCTTAGCTAACAGCTAAGGTGCTAGAGTCGGGAGCCAGCAGTCGGCTGTCCAGCTGAGATCCTAAATTCTTTTGTAGAGATCTTGGCTCTGAGCTGGGAGACGGTAGCCAAGAAACTGGGGATCAGCAGTAATTTCTTTTCACAGCAAAGTACTAAGAAGTGACAAAGTACTTAGAAGGGACACCGACGACTGTGATCAAGTGACTTCCACCTAATCAGACGAGCGAAGGCAAGCATTTCAAGCGAAGGGAACGATATGGAAGAGCTTAAATCAGAGTTCCCCAGCCATAGCCCTTGGGGCACGAACATACTCGCCAATTTACATCGAATGCCTGCCGAAGTCATGCTTCACTGTGTGTTAGAGTGAGACACAGTCACATTTTCACGCTCTCTTCTTGGGGGGATTCTTTAAACGACGAAGAAGAAGAGACTCTCACAAATAATGAAAATAGCTCCCTTGCAATAGGATATTGCACAAAGATTTTCACTCGTAAATGGAGCTTAACAGTACACCTTCTCATTCATACGAGCGAACGGACTTTCAAGCGTTTCCAGTGCTCTAAGACCTTTATACCCTGCAGGAAAAGTGTCTAGTTTACAACCAGAAATGTATCGGTTGCCAAAAACTTGCAACTGGTTGCACTTCCTATCCAAATTCATGTATTGAAGTCGTCCATTTTACACAGGCATGTGATAGGAATATGACAATTGTCCCCGGCAGCAGTCATTTGCAACCAGTATAATTCCAAATGGCATAGGCGGGAGAGAATTGTCCCATCTAGCAGCCGTTTTCAATCAGATAAATACCAGTTGACCCTTGTGTCTGTGAGTATGACAGTCTGTCAACTCACTCATTACCGATTCCTTTGCAACCAGTTCAATTACAATTTAATTACAAATTAGTATCTTAAGCGAGACTTCCTTCGAAATATAATGTTTGTTGATGCCCAACTCACTCAAATTTAACAATTTTGCTACCAATTTAATTCTACATGTATTCCAACTGGGTGTATAACAGTATTTTTTTGTTACTAGTTGACAATTTCACTGCAGGGTATAAACAAGCGATTTAGAGAGATATTTTCCTTTTCATACTGGCGAGCTCTTCGAAGGTTCCCAGTGGGAAACATACATACTGGCGAACGACACTTGAAGTCTTTAGAGTACTCAATGTCTTTTGCACTAAGGCCACTCTAAGAAACTATCTATTCCAAAGGGTGCCCAGAATGAGCTTACCGCCCCGTAAAAACCAATACAAATGCACAAAATATATCTCAAGAAAGAATAATTACAAGAAATAGTGTGTGTGTGCCGCCGTGAATAGCGAAAAGCGTTAGGCGAAGCGAGCGCTGACTACGTTGAGCAAATTTGAAGAGAGACATATGTAAGTATGTATATTAGGGTGCCCAAAAAAAAAATTTGTCTTGCACCGGCATTTTCTGAAAGCTTATGGAGTAAAGAATTTTTGAGATTTTTTTCAGATTTTTCGACAGACGTTTAAAGGTCGCACAAATGTAATTTACCCAACAAAAAGGTGTTTTCCGTATTGATTTCGATTTTTACTTATACCATGGTAAATAACCACGATTTTCTTAGTTTCAAAATCAACATTTTAAAGAAAAATATCCAAATTTTACTATTATGAGCATAAACTATGAGTTTTGGCTTTGCATTTGCTTGTTTAGGTAACTTAAATTAAATTTTTCGTAAATTTTTCATAAATTTTGTAAAAAACGCATTATAATTTTTAAAAATACTATGAAAATTGAAAAAACTAACGATGCAGTTTAAAAGATAGTTAAATTTAAAAAAAAAAAGCAAATGAAAAAACACATGCTATTTCTAATTTGATGCTCTTTACCGTTCTAGAGTTATACGCTTTTAAAGCTTTGTTACCCATTTCATGAAACTGATAATATTTAAAGATGTTTGCCAGTTTTGCATCGAATTTGCCTTAAACTTTGAATTATGATATTTTTCGCGTTTACTGCAACACAGTACAAACTCCGGCATAAGACCCTTTAATTATGACAAAAGCGACCTCTGTACTCATAACCTCATACCCAGTTTTTTAAATAAAGCTTCGGTTCGCGTTTGAATTTCTTTGTTTCAGTTTTTTAAAAATTTAACCAACTTTTAAACTGCATCATTAGTTTTTTCAATTTTCATAGTAATTTTTAAAAGTTATAATGCGTTTTTCACAAAATTTATGAAAAATTTACGAAAAAATTTAATTTAAGGTACCTAAACAAGCAAATGCAAAGCCAAAACTCACGGTTTATGCTCATTAAATTAAAATTTGGACATTTTTCTTAAAAATGTTGATTTTGAAACTAAGAAAATCGTGGTTATTTACCATGTTATAAGTAAAAATCGAAATCAATACGTAAAACCCCATTTTTGTGGGTAAATTCGATTTGTCGGACCTTTAAACGTCTGTCGAAAATCTGAAAAAATTAAAAAATACTTTACTCTATAAGCTTTCAGAAAATGCCGGTGCCCAATGAAAATAAAAAAAAAATTTTTTTGGGACACCTAATGTATATGATGTTGTTGCAGGTTCGCACTCGCCAACAACAAAACCTTAGGTAGGAAAGAAAGAGAGTAGAGCATGTTTATGAATTTGTTACTGCTTGAACATACAAAAATGCTGGCTTTGGTACAGGAAATAGGGCTGCTAGGAGAGTTGTAAACTCAGTAGGGCGGCACAATAGACCAAAATTGGTGGCGGTGCATCACTTCCCCAACAACAAATAATAATATGTCAAACAACAACAAATGCGTGGCTTGCGGAATGGCCATGTGCACCCCTGATCTACTCACTCATACCGGCAAACGATCTTCGATTCCGAACAAACGCTCTAAAGAGACAATTTCACATTTATGCTGGCGAACGCCCGTTTGGGCATGGGAACAGTCTACCGGCATCTTCCCACTCATACCGGTAGAACGCCCCTTGTAGAGTCCACAAAGCTCGAAACCCTTCCATACATAGTTTTTGCTTAAGAATCACCTTCGCACTCATACATAAACATGATATAGGAGAACGTGCGTTTGAATGTGTAAATGGAAAGCCGCAGCAGAGACACAAATAAACAAAATAATTTTGTTTAACATTATTAAATGATCAACCAATCACAATTGGTAGGACGACATTACTAACCTGACCCAAAACGCGGGTTAAAGCCACACAGAGTCCCACGGAGTCTCAAATTTGTGTATGTATGTATGTAGGAGTGAGTGTGTTTAGGCATCATGAATTTCACAAGTGGCCCCAGGATGACAAAAAAAAATTAACAAACACACAAAATAACTGAAAAACATTGCTTTTGAATGGAAAAACAAACAAATTTTAGCGTTTAATTAGAAGAAACTTTAATTTTTGCTTCTTGTGTCTTTCTCTTCCACTCACGACGCCATTAGCTGCTGGCTGCGCTGCTTGTGCAAGTTGCGATCAAAATGCAACAGAGGGCGCTAGATGATCGCCCTGGCGGATCTAACCGTTGAAATTCAAATTGGAAAATAAATGCCGCCGGTTTTGAGTTTTAGAGTTCTTTATTCTGGATTTTAACTGTTTAAATTCTTTTATTCTAAAGCTGGTACTAACACCTGGTACACTAAGAGTTTCATCATCCATCCATCCATTAGACGTGTAGTCTTTGTTAAGACTCAAAGTCTTTAAGGTGTTGCCAACAAGCGAGTTGGCCGGGGATTGCAAAGTTCACTCCCCAGAGACTTGTCTCCTCCGTGTATTCCAGTTGTCGTTGTTGTTGTTGTTATGTATTTCTGTAGGCTGTTTGTCTGTTGTCTCGAATTGGACTCTCGTCTAGGCCTGGTATCACCATCCAGCAGCGCCATCACCTCCACGCTTCTGGGTCAATAATCTGCGTCTGAGTCGCAGTGTTGTTGGCGCCCGCTTTCCGCCACATCATGTCAATCAATTGAAGATCCAATTTTAGCACAAGTAAACAATATTTGCCCCGCCCACCAGCCTCCCAGCCTCCAACTCGCTTATCACTTACCCCCAGAATGGATGCCCGCTTTGCCCACGGGCTCCCATGAATTGCCCAAAGGATTGTAGATCCATCAAACCCGAAATGCACATCATCACAGCCCAAAAAAGCTGTGACCCTGACTCTCCTTTCGATTTCCGCCCCCCTTCAGGCTCCATCATTGGAGATTATGCTATAAATAGAGGGGCGGACGGACGGACGGAGGGACGGGAGGAGGGAGGGGGTCCGGGCTGTTATTTTTAATTCAAACTAGATCACGTATAATTCACGTTGGCGTTGTTTACGTTTCCACTGGCGTTACGCCTCCGCCTCCGTCGTTGCGACTGTCGCTTGGTTTCCGTTTTGCGCTACGGCTGGGTGCAGCCACAGTCCCAATCGTTATACAAAACATCAACAAGTCTTATCAGTGCTCCAGCCCAGTACAGATGGCACACACACACCCATGCGAATGCTGTTGGCCAATACTTACTCTTACTCTCGAAACTCTCGTACACAAATCGAACCCCAAAACCAAAACCAAATCCGTAATTGAAAACGATTTGTCTACACATTTTAAGCGGGAATGACACAGAAATCTCTAGAGATTTCGATGGCAGGTGACACAGAACGTCCAGAGATTCCATTTGCTTAGACGAAAGTCTAGTCTAGACTGTAATCTTCCACCCTTTGAAGTATATATTCCTGAGTTGATGCACGCATACATGCAGATGAAAGATGAACAGATGGCTGGGGGGTTTCTTCATCCTTTTGATGTGGTTGCCTTTGTCTGCACTGCCATAAGCAACGCTTGGGCATCTCTGCTTTGATAAAGCCTGCAAATTCTACCATGTTACCATGCATTTTTTCTTCGCCTCTTCCCTCTTCCAACGCTCTCCACTCTTTCCCGTCCCATTCCCTCCCCCTCTCCATTTTTCCTCTTTCCCCCTCCCAGCTCTCCATATGTTGTCTCATTCCCCCTCCCTCTTCCGCCTTCCCCCTCCCCTCTTCTGCGCTCTCCACTCTTTTCCGTCCGCCCTCATAACTCTCGCTCACACTAACGATTTCAACATTTCCACAAAAGCTTTTAAAAAGCTCTCCACTCTTTCCCGTCTCGTCTCATTCCCCTCCCCCTCCCTCTTTCTGCGCTCTCCACTCTTTCCCGTACACCCTCAACGATTTCAACATTTCCTCAAAAGCTTTTTAAAACTTTCACTTCTCACTCGCACTTATCCCAATAAAAACAGCTTTTGTGGACGAGACCACCTCCTACATATTGGCATCATGCATTCAACACATACCTAATTTGTGTGAGTGTGAGTCGTTCCCGCTCTCACTTTTTTCGTGCTCTTAACGAAACAGCTTAGCACAATGTTGCCTGAACGCAATAGCTCATTTATTTGCCCCATACAAACTTTTCTTTGGCGTTTTCACCCACTTCGCGGACAAATTTTCCAAATTTTCTTTCTTAGTGCGCGCCTGCATAACTAAACGAAGGTCTATGCCAAATCTTAGATCTCTAGGATAAGCAGTTTTGGCTGTGGGTTGATAATATTCTGTCAGTCAGTCAGTCAGGCCTACAGATTTATAAGTATAAGTCGGATGTGGTCTTACCCTCTTGGTACTTGCACGAACCATGGCAAAATATTTGTGTTAATTGCATTTTTACAAAGAATTTACAGCTGTACGAAATGTGGCATATCGATCTACTGAATGTGAAGTCTTGAAATATATCCAAAGTTATAGAAATGTTCGCTATAAAACTCACAGATTAGTTGATTGATTCTCAATTGACAAATAAACGTTTACAATTAATTTAACATACAATTACAAATTGTGCGCAAGCGTAAGTTTATCTTTTGCTTCCTGGGACTAAAAATTCACTAAAATCAGTGTCACACAGTTGCTGTTTATATTTTTGACAAAAAGCTAGGTACTTAATGCAATATTATATATCGAACCCTGATTAGAATATCGAAGCTAACTCATGCTTTACCTCTAGTTGTTTTATTAGGCATACAGGGTTTGTCCGGACAATAATAGGACTATTTATTCGTGCGCGCACCGACTGGATCTGGGTGGGGGTGGGTAAGTGGGCGTTCATAGGTGACGAGTCAGCACAGGCATTTTTGCGTGATGTTTCTGTGAGTGGTGCAAGCCGGCAAGAGGTACGCGATTAAATTCAGTAAATCTGGAGAGACGTTTAATATGTAAAAAGAAGGAGGATAAAAAAAAAGTTTAATAAAGAAGGGGGGGGTTGTGTAGGGAGAACTAATTATTTTGGGGGGGGGGAAAAAAGATCAAAGCCGATAAAGACCGTGCTGGAACCCTTTCGACTTCGACAAACACCGACAATGTGACTCGTGTGCGCAAAGTTTTAACTCAGACCGTCGACTAAGTATTCGTTTAATTGCCCTGATGTTACCTTTACCAGAATCTGTAAATCATGACATTGTGACGGAGCATTTGAACATGCGCAAGATGGTCCCAGAATTGAACTTGAAAAGTGACTTCTTGTGAACAGCTACCTGATTAAGGCCGTCATCCTAACACTTCCGCAGCCGCCCTGCAGAAGGTGGCCCCCCCCGGCCAATGAAAGGCAAGCATTTTAAGACGACAGAGGGGATCCAAGCAGCATTGCCGCGGCACTCAAGGCTATTCCGGAGAATGCCTTCCGTGACGCCTTCAATGCTGGGAAATCGCTCTGGCAGCGTGCATCGACGCAGAGAAGCCTATTTTAAAATTTTTAAAGAATTATATCGATTGGCTCAATACATTTGTTTTAAGTCGACTCAGTTCTATTACTTTCGGGGGACAAACCCAGTATATCTAGGCTGAAAACGCTT
The DNA here is from genome assembly GCA_018904235.1 of Lordiphosa stackelbergi. Classification (NCBI taxonomy): domain Eukaryota; kingdom Metazoa; phylum Arthropoda; class Insecta; order Diptera; family Drosophilidae; genus Lordiphosa; species Lordiphosa stackelbergi. The sequence continues at coordinate 2,038 of JAEIFU010003893.1, read as the reverse complement.
CTAAAACCGAACCACGTAGAACCAGTTCGCTACGGGCTTTTTGGATCCCTCGAAACGGACCACGAACTGAACCTTTTAGAATAAAGGTGCCCAGAGAGCCAACTTAGGGCCACAAAATATTTCTCAAGTATCAACCACCACAAGAAATAGAAAAGGATATCGAGTGTGTATATCTTATATACACGATCATTCGTCCTCAACAAAATCTACCGTAAAGAAGAGGCAAACACATATTACTGTTTTAGACTAAACTTGATTTTGTTCGTATTTGAGCCTTGTTTAAATTTCTGTTCATTATTTAGTGAAGATGCGGCTATTTCGATATATTACGAATTCAAGATTGAATTTGTGAAACCTAAATACTACCGTCGCATATTAGGGTCTAGAAAATGGAGATAACTTTCAATTTCTAACATCAGATTCATTTGGAAGTTGTGAAAGAATTCCTTATCAAGAATAACTAGTATGAACTTGGGTCATGCTTGAACTATCAAATAGAAAAAATTCCAAGAATTTAACCGATACGTTTTAATTCATAGAAGAAGACGCTGTAAACCAGGGTCTTAATCAAGTTTATAAACGATTTCTCACACCGAAATTAAAGCCTCATGATGGGTTCGAACCTTCAGACTGAAACTTCTGAAGAATTTTAAAGAATTGTAGCCTTGATGAATAATTAAATATATATAAATATAGTAATTCTCTGCAAGATTTGGTTCAAATCCAATTACAGGTTTTGGTTTAAAGGGTATTCCTTTGAACCTTTTAAAAAAATCTTAGCCGAAAACGCGAAGTTTTACCAACTCTGCTTTTTGTAAGAGTAAACAAACAAATTTTGACTGCTTTGATACGAGGGCGGTTCAAAAGTTTCTCGTTCGCCAAAGTGGAAGATTCCAAAAAAAAAACGTATAGGGCTGGCGGCCACGATTCCACGTCTCCAGGTTGTTTGAAATGAAAACTAAAAACGGGTTTATAATCAGTATAGATGTCATTCTGGTCTGACCCTCAAAAATATTTTGTGATTTTTTTGACAAAATGGCGGCCATTAAAAAATGAAAATTCGATTTTGGCCATTTTAGGTATGTTTAGAAGTAACAAAAATTTAAAAAAATTTTTTAGTAATAATTATATGATTGAGGGTCAGACCAGATGGTACAATTCTGCGTCGATTTCACTTTGTATCATCAAATCAGTTTTAGTGTAACTGGAATATCATGGCCGCCAGTTCAAGCATGGTTTAAAGTTTAGTAATTTGAAAATTTCTTTTTATCGAAGACATTGGTCAACCAAAGGCTATGTCTTTTGAAGCGATATTCTGAAATATCAAACTATAAAATAATAATAAAAAATCTATAAAAACCAGATGAACATGGAGAATACTAGAGCTGGAGAAACATCGATGTCCACGTACCATCGATATGTTTTAACGTTAAACATCGATGTTTCATCGATGTTTATTTTAAGTCTAAGAGTCTAGTGATGTAGCTTCCTAAATTTCTTGTCTGGTGAAATTAAATTGAAAAAAATAGAGAATATAAGTAATATATACTAAATATTGATAAATTATAAGACCAATGTCCCTTCTAGGGTTCTAGATCCAAATATTTCTCTTTAAGTATTTTTAAAATTATTTTAATTTTTATGAAGGAATATTAATCAACTCTGAATTCTTTGGCGTTAAGGTCCGACAGGGTCTGTCCAGCTTTACGGAATGTCCTTTCAGAAGCTGTGGATGTTGCCGGAGTAGATAAGTGCTTTTTAGCCACTTTTTTGTGGTTTCAAAAGAGCTTGGACATACTTAAAGTTCACTTCCCATTTTTGGTATGTTTCGCTGCATCTCGCATATTAATGGGATATTAGTGAAAAGTGGCATATTTTCTCCCAGATATTTGCAAAGTAACCTTTTCTAAGGAGGTAAGGATTTCTGACATTTCTTGTAAAGTTTCTATATGGGGGCTTTTGGAGTTGCTTAGAGTTTGGGTAAAATTGTGTATAAATAGTCAGCAGAAGAAAAATTCGCTTTATTTTTAAATATAAA